>JAPZPB010000238.1:0-60824 GCA_037952635.1 Bryoglossum gracile | reverse complement strand
ATGAAAGAGGTCCAAGAACGAGAACCAGGCTGTTTCTTTTGAATAGAACGTCGCTCAGAGCTTCCTACTACTAGGCCATTTGCTCCGAAGCCTTCTATTATACCTGACTCGTCCATATTATATCGATTTTCGGGTTTGATGGCAGAAATAGTAGGGAGTGATAGTAGTTGGAACTATAACTTAATTATGGGAATTGTAGCCCCATTAACTCGTACAGAATCAATATTTCGAGCTCTCTTAGTCCGCAGAATAGGATTACGTCGTAGAAACCCCTCTATCCATCGTTTTCCTAGCCTTTGATAGTCTCCTTTAACCTTAAGAACTCGATTTGCAAATTGCCTGATTTGGCCATGGGTTAAGGGAACACCTAGAGCTTCTTGGGCCAAAACCCAAGCAGATAAGTGGTCCTCTTGTACCTTTGATAGTCTCTGCTAGTTTTCGGCCGCAATTGGGTGTGCTATACGGCCATAGTTGCGATTATAAAGAGTGGCTCGTGGAATACCCCACTCTCGACTAGCAAGCCGCAAGGACTTCCCATTTGCAACGTCATTTAAAGCCATGAGCAAGTCTTGTTCAGAATATCGAGGCATTGTTACTTGAAAATCAATGGATTAAAGTATTAAGTAATTAGAATTAGGGTTGATTTAATACTTAAATATTTTATAGAAGTAGCGGTCTAAAAATTCGCTTATTTTGGGTGGCCCATATGGGGGGGTGGCCCATATGGGGGTGCACGGACTTAGTCGCTCCGCTCACAAACTCCGACTCTCTCGTTCCACAAATTGGGCAATCAGCAGGCGCAGGGCCCTGCTGTAAACTTGCTAAAGTCTGGTAGTTGTTTCTCGTTTGTTGCTGAATGCCAGCGCCTTGCGAGGCAGGCCTTGAACCTTGCGTTGAGAATAGTCTTGAGCGGGCTGTTGGTGTTGCTGCTGCGTGTTTGGGTCTTGATTATAGTTATTTTTCTTGTTGTTGGTATAGTTGGGATCTGGGTAGGAAGGAGCTGGCTCGATACCTGTGTGTTTCGGTGTCATCAGAGAGGAATCGTGGTGTGCGCTGGGATAGGAATCTGCACTATAGGGGGTGGAGTGGGTGTTTTCAGTGGGACACGACATTTTGACTATGGAGAGTTGCGGATTTGGTTCGTGCTTGCTGTACAGGTATATTCGCTTTCCAGAAAATTTTCTAATGAGAAGAGAGTTCTTGAAGAGTAGAATAACGGTAGCACGTAAGAACACTTAGCAAGCTCATCTCGGGCAACGCATCTTCCTGACTTTATAAACTGGTGAACAAAAAAGACACCGTCAATCCAACCAGCTTTCTTGGGTGACCTAGAGAGACCACTACCAAGAACAACTTACGTGAAGCCCATCACTGCCAATTGATTTGCCTACGTTAGACAAATACGCACAAATCTGACCGTCCCCCAAGAGGCTGAAGCTGGCAAACGCTACCCACTTTCCCATAACTTAGATAAAGTAGGAGAGTTAGCTCGCTAACTAGAGTAGACTTCTAAGACGAATTAGTAAAGAGAAGGCGAAAAGAGTCTTGAAAAACTTGGGATGCCGAGGTAAATGAGAGAGCTATAAGCGGGTGCTGAAAGTGGCACGGTGATTAACGTAGGGATCTTCATGTATGATACCTTCATGGGATTGGTGAACCTCTGCGGAGAAGCCAAGACACTTTACGTCCTTTTCTTGAGATATCGTCTTCATGTTAAGATTGGTCGTCCAGAGTTTGAGACGAGGTGTAGCAGTGAACCTTGGGAGGCTGGACTCTAAGGAATCCGGAGTCCAACACACCTTAGATTTTTGAAATGATTTTATTATTCAAAACTAGCGTGCCACTACGTTTAAGGCCGACTTGGATATAGAAAATTCAATATTTTATAAATGGCGGACAAGATACATGGGGAATGCACGATTTCTAGAACCACGTTTTATAACCAATCGACAGAGTGTCACGCAGTAGAGCAGTGTGGAGTAGTGAATTGTGAATTGTCTGATTTCTAAGTAAAGGGATATTGAACCCCCCGAAATGGCCCCGTCTCGCGAGTATTGCGCGCAACTGCGCGTCTTTGTTAACCTCGGGAGATTCTTGTAGTATGGACTAAAGATTCCAGGTTGCTTGGAGCTCGTCTTGGGATTCCTGGAGTAGCTTTTTTATTCGGCACTCCTCCCTTCACCGTTGTCGTATTTTTGCTTATTAATTTGAAGCATGGTCTCGGCTTGTTGGGCTTTTCGTGCTAGATTCTGAATTATTGCGTGGCACGCTTCGTGGGTTTCCCCTCCAGGAGACTTCTTCCTGGAGATATCGAGTTCAGTTCTGGTGGATTCAAGAATGGCATCAGTGTGTCTTAGGTCTCGGGCTAGGCCGGCCTTGTCCTCGAGGTATCGCCCCTTTACTTTGGTAAAGTTGGCCCTGATCTGGTTAATCTGGCTTAGAGTTGGATGAGAGGCCTCGGAGGTCTTGGCATGTTCTTTGCTCTTGGGGATGGCAATTAGGGGATCTTTTTTGAGAGCGCCAAGTTCTTCTTTGGTGGCACCGAGTTCCAACTCAATCCACCGGACTCTCTGTGCCCATCCGGCAATCTCCTCAGCTGTTTTATTCTTCACGTTCCGTAGTTCGGTCGCTGTGCTTTGAAGGTGATGGATGTACGATGTGACGTTAATTAGCCCCGGTGGCGGTTTCTGAGCAATAGCTGTTGGGAGTTGTTGCTGGACTTGGGTATTCCCCAATCTTGATGTAGTCTGTCCCAAAGGTCCGCTAGCGATGTCGGAGGCCTTCGGCCGGGTAAGATGCTGTGTTGCGAATGAACGAGTCTCGGTTTGGGCCTGGGCACCGGCAGGAGCCAACGGGAGAAACAAGTTGGGGATCTCATCGTCGTCAGCGCTCATTCCGGCCTGTCCAAGCCATCCTCTCTGTCGTTTATCCAGTAAAAGTTGGTTCTCAGAAGTTGTAGAGCTTCCCATAGTAGGCGCTGAAAGGGCATGGTAGCTGGGGCCATGTGATGGTTCCATAGGTTTATCGTCGCGTGTAGGTGCTGGATCGTCATCGTATATATCTGATATATCCTGGAAACTCATGCTAATCGGGTCGCTCTCAGACTTTCCAGTATACGTGAATCTGGGAAAGGCCACATAAATAGGGCGACGTGGTGGTTCTTTGGGATTATCGTCGCGTTTAGGTGCTGGGTCTTTGTCGTACATGTCATCGAAATTTGGGCGGTTAGGGCTATTTTCCTGTTCTCTCGCCGTTTCCCTAGCTTTGACCACAGGGTTGGATAATTTTGGCTGAGGACAGGGTTCGGGATATTCGACCTTATCGTACGACGAGTCCGAGTCAGTGTCGTCGGCATTACTGAGCGGAACATTGTCGAAGGTGTCTCCGGTTCTCGATTTATTTTTGGATTGGTCCGGTAGCATTGGAGCGGGAAGGTCTTTTAATGCTGCAGTGTAAGGCGGTGTGTATGTATTTGCGTTTGTGTCAGTTCGTTTATGGGCGATAGATAACTTATTCGAAGACTTGGAGATACTTATGAAAAGTTGCGTGGAAGAAAGAAGAGAGAATGCTAAAACATTCAAATTATTTATCTGGTTATTAAATCATCATGGGCTAACATAGATTAGACTTGTCCAAAGAAAGGTTGCCGCATTTTTGAAGTAATGTCGCAAAACGGCCGCAAAGGCCGGTTTCCCCCGCACTCTAGTCTACCACCACTGGGCGTGTGCATCATTTGACTCGAAACTTATTTTCTGGAGCAAAGCCGCCAGAATAGTTCAGTCAACAGAAAACTCCCGTACGTGGAGTCTGTAGAACAATCCAGCTTCTCCAAAAGACAAGGTGCAAAATGTGTTTTGACATGTGACCTCTCGATAACTTGAATACCGCGTGTAGGATCTTGACTACAAACTGCAAACTTCAAATCAATATACACAGATGATTCAGCTAGAACTCTGCGAAAGTCGCCCTTGGTCTAGAATTTGAGGCCCAAAATACAAAAACAGGAGTCTCGCAACTCGCTAGAAGAAAATCCTGTGCAAAAAATGACAGAATGTGATAAGAAAAGGAGTGCGAAGAGAGATGTTTCCTTAGACATATGACGGGAGAGTTTAAGCTGCCGAGGCAACCGCTTGGCCAGAAACAAACTAGTTATTACTAATTCGATAAAAAATGATGATGATAATAATGATGATAATAAGAGGGACAAAGCCGTTTAGTGACGTTGTGCATTCAGTGGACCTAATACCGCACTAGTAACTATTCACTTCCAATTGGCTGGGCCAACTTACCAAGAGAAAGCCGAAATCAACAGTAATCCCGAATAACTCGGCTTGTCGTCAATCCCGGCCCGAGTGAACTCCCGATTTCGCCGGAGATCCCGACTCCGTATATCATCTCTCAAATGGGGGTGACTAGCGAGCTTTTACTAGCCTAGTATTATGCAGTACCATGAATCTTCCCAAAAACATACCTTTTAATTGGCTTCACAACCGGGCTAAATCGGACCTGTCTGACTTTCGGATGTACCTGCCTAATGAAGTTGGAGGGGAACGGGACTCCATCTGGGGACTTTGAAGGTCGCATTGTTTACTTAGAATACACAAACACACACGAGAGAGAGAGGGAGAGAGAGAGAAGTTTAAGTGAGTCACAAATTGCGAGTCACAATTGGGATATCAATCTGATATAAATTGAGTGAAATTTATCAGATCTTCATCTCATCTCATCTCATCCGCATTCTCGTCGGGGCATACCACACACTTCAGTGACTTCACTTGCAAAGTAGAAAGTATCAAACATGTCTACATTTCCCAAACTTCCCCGCAACACTATCAGCCGATATAAATCCCGTGGTTGGTAAAATCCAATGGCTTCAAGCTATCCTTTCTTCCCTCAATGATGTCACTTGTCTAACACCACTTAGGCAAATACGATCTGGAAACAGTCCGTGAGTCAAATTCCCCATACCTCGTCCCAATTCAGAATCACATAATAAATTCTCTTAGACTCGATCGTAAACACTTGTCCCATCCTGAACGTATCCTTCACCACCCCCGATGCATCCGATCCCTTTCCAGCCACTCTCCCCATGCTGGGATTCGTGGGCTCTTTCTCCAACCAATCCGCTGGACTTGATGAAGAGCTCGATTTGTATCTCCACGGGTATATTTCTTCTCGGTTGATGAAATTGAGTGGGACGAGTTCTTCGGAAGAGGAAGGATTGCCGTTAACAGTTGCGGCTACGCATATGGACGGCTTGGTGTTGGCATTGACGCCGAATAATCATTCTTAGTGAGTTGACTAATTTCTCTTCCCAATGTCATAAAATTTCACTCTTGAGCATCTTCACTCTTAACCATCTTCGCATCTCACAACCCCACACCCAAACACACTAACACCCCCTCCTCACCAGCAACTACCGCTCAGCCATCCTCCACGGCTTCGCCACCCCCGTCACCGACGCCTCCGAAAAACTCTGGGCCATGGAACAAATCACTAACCACGTCCTTCCCTCCCGCTGGGAAAACACCCGTGTACCACCCAATAAAACAGAGATGACTAGCACCCAAATCATCCGCGTAAGAATCGTGGATGCTAGTGCGAAGATTAGAGCTGGGGAGCCGCATGATGATCGTGGGGATTTGAAGAATGATGAATTGAGGGCAAACACTTGGGTTGGTGTTGTTCCGACCTGGACGAGTTTTGGGACGCCGGTTGCTGGGAAGGATAATAGAGTTGCGAAGGTAGGTCGCATTGCATCTTTGCGGCTGGCTGTAGAAGGGCTCTGGCTAATGGGCAATAGATCCCTGACTATATTACAAGCTTTGTGGAGAAGGTGAATGAAGCTGGTCAGGCACATGCGTTGGGTGCTGCTAGTGAGGACTAGTGTGAAGTGATGGAGGTGGGCTAATGAGCTTGATACTCACGATAGCTCGTTTGAATTCTGTCAATTTTTATAATGCGAGATCTTAGAGGGCGACACTAGTCAAATGACAGAGCAGATCATCGCAATGTTCATTCTCTTGTGCCAAAGTAGTCGCCACTCTCAGACTACACGCCAGGCCCCGCACTCAGATCTCAGATCTCATATCTTAGTATTCTTCATCCACTCCTCATTCTCCTTCTTATAGTCCTCTCGCCATCGAGTCAGTGGTGGTCTCTCCTTAACCAGATCTTCTCGATCCCAAAGCATCCGCTTCTTATCCATTTCTTCTGTCACGTCGTTGTCAGGGCAGATGACATAGAATTTACCTTCTGCCATCTTGGTCTCCAGATATGAGACGACTTCTTCAGGCCACCAAGCCCCAGCCGGTTTCTTCTTATCCTCTTTCTTCGCCACGGGATCATTGCCGCTAAGACCGGTATAAGTCCAGCCCGGAACCAAGAGATGAACGGAAGTAGTAGGCGACTCCTTAGAGAGGTCGAAAGAGAGGTGCTCGGCGAGGGTTTTGACGGCGGATTTCGAGGCGTTGTAGGCGGGATTCCCGGGTGGGTTAGTGATGCCTTGCTTGGAGCCCGTGATTACAACGCTTGCTGGATGATCCGCTGTACTGCCTCCCGTGACCAAAGGAAGTAAAGTGCTGAGTCCATGAATAACACCAAACAAATTAACCTCCATGATCTTGTGAAAGTAAGCAGTATCGGGCCAAGAACCCGTTCCTCCAATACCCGCATTCAGAACCAACAAGCTGATCTTCCCTATCCTATGTCAGTTTCTTCTTCTACTCTCACTTCTTGAGTTAAGTGATGGTGAGGCTTGTAATAAAGCTGGGGGCGACGAACCGCCGAACCCCTTTTCAACCACACTCTTAACCTTTTCAAATTCCTCCGCTTTACTGACATCCATCTCCACAACCTCAACCTTTCCTCTTCCCTTGATCGTCTCCTTTGCAAATTTTAAATTTTCAACATTGCTGTCGCATATAACAACGTTCATCCCGTAGTTAGCACAAGTGGACGCCAGCGCGAGACCAATTCCTGAAGCTCCACCTGTGATCACAGCTGTGCTGCCGGACTTGAAAACAGGGGAGACAGGTACTAGTTCTGACATATTGAATTTAGCGAATGAAGATGAGAATTATCTTGCTTGATGACGAAGGCCGAAGGTTGTTAACGAGGGGTAGCTTGTGTGAATATGAGAGCGGAGTAGAGCGAAGAAGTGGTGTGGTTTGACGAGGGTCAATTGAGCTTTCGAGGTGAACTTTGGAAGGGTGAGAGGGATGAAAGCTTTATTCATTGATCTGAGGAGAAATGAAGAATAAGGTTAAAAAGGAGGGGTCAAGAAATAAATAAGAGCTAGGTAGCCTGACGGGCTAACGAATGTACGAGGGGTAGCTATTGCCGTCGGGAATAGGAGAAACTTGATATTATCGCCGACTTTGACAGTTCCCCAAATTCTAGTCCCAGATCGCTTTTGAGATCGCTTTCGTAGGTGTCATTGTAATGGAAAATAAGGGGAGTGAGAACATGTCCAGGATCGTGAAAGGCTGCTTGCTATTTGCACTAGCTCCTAAAGCCGCCTCTCAAAAGTTACCTCCCAACACCTTATTATACACCTGCACCTCTCCAGCCCCTCCTTTTCTACAACTCCACTCTACAATAGAGGGCACCTGAGGAGGCCAGCCCAGCAAGTGTCAAGCCCCGGCAAACTCAACCTCAACCCCCCAAAATAACAGACGACAAACCCTCGCCGAATAGATTCTAGCCAACGCTGCTATGCTACCAAATCCTTTTCATGATATACGCAAATGTAGCTGTTTGCTGCCCAAGCCCTCGAATGTGCTCAAGCAGATGAGAATGTGAAAGGAAAAGAGAAGGGTAACTTTCGTAAGCAATCGTGAAAAGCCCTTTCGAGGGGTTCGTGAAAGGGATGCAACAATGAGACCAATAAATAACCTGCGCCGCGCTGATATTTATGTAAAAAAGAAATTTAATATGCTACGCTTGGCTTTCACAGAGACTATGACAAGCCCGCTAAGGAGATTGCGGTATTTGACTCGGATTTCAATGACATGGATTAGAACGGCGTTGAGAGACCATTTTTCGATTGTCTTTTGCTGAATCGGTTCTTTTTCACTGATGGCTCCTCTCCTAAGCTCGCATTACTCTTTGTCAAGTGATTTCGGCCGGAACGATCGGAGACGTTGAAGCCTTCAGGGTAGATAGAGTTTCCTTGGAGAGTGCTGCTGGGACTCGACACTGATGAGGACATGTTGAAACCGTCACCGCTGTGGTAAGAGCCTGTCATATTCTGAGACAGGGCGATGTCTTTTGCACGCTCGATAGATTCAATCCATTCTTGGGCAGAAGTCTTTGATGGGTCCCCGGTGATGACAGACGATTTGGAGTCCTCGAAGGTGTAATGTGTGGCACGCTAGAAAAATTAGAACATTTGCATATTTGCATACAAAGCAGAGAGAGAAGAACTTACGGTATCGACACACCATACGTCCTGGCCCTTTGCATCTATTTGTGTCCGCCACGAACACTCAGAAGCCAGGAGAGAAATCTCCGACTTTGACTTCTTTTCATCTCCACCCGCAGCAGCTAAAATAATCCGTGCACTTGAAGTGACCATCACAAGTCTCTGTCTCTTCTTGGTAGTGCTACCACCGAAGAATCTTGAAAGCTTCTTCTTCTCATGCCCTTCCTCACCATTCCTGGCGTTCGGGCTATGAGGGAGTGGGGTGGAAAGAACCATCAAGTTTCCGAGTTTCAAGATACGCTCATTATTCCGTGTGAGTACTGGTGACCATTCGATGTCCAACTGAGTCGGCGGTGGAAGCTCTGTAATGACCCTGGGTTGTGGTCGAGAGTTGCCATTCGACGAATTTGGCTGTCTGGCAGTGCTGACTGGTGCAGGTGCGTTCCCATACCCGTTGAGCTTGATGAGGGTCGGCTCCTGATAGGGAGGGATATACGGCTTCAGTCTCGGCGCCTTCTGCCTCCACAGGCCTCGGCCCCAACTAATCCCATCAAAAAATTCATGATTCTTGATATGCTCGATAGACAACCTCCTCTGAGGATCAAGAACCAGAAGTCGCTCAACGAGATCTTTTGCTGCTTGTGGGAATCCTGGTGGAAACTCATACTCCAAGCTCACAATCTTCTGAAAGGTCATGTACTCATTTCCGGCTTTGAAAGGCGGTCGTCCAGTCAAAAGCTGGTAGATAATACATCCAAACGCCCACAGATCGCTTGCCTTACAAGCACTCTTATCTGTTAGTAATTCGGGACTGACATATTCTGCTGTCCCAACAAACGACCGTGCTCTTGTCAGCTCCTCATCATCGGCTCCGGCGATGTCATATGTCGAGTTTTGTTTCTGTATCCTCGGGTCAGGAAGTAACTTTGCAGTTCCAAAATCAGTGATCTTAATGTGCATTTGGTCGTCCAGTAAGACGTTCTCGGGTTTGAGATCCCGATGAATGACTCCCCGGTTGTGCATGTGCTCTATAGCATCCAGGATCTGAGCTCCATAGAATCGTGTGCACTCTTCATTGAATGAACCTGTCTTCTTCAGGACTCCAAGAAGCTCACCCCCACTGGCTATGTCCAACACGTAGTATAACGAGGTGCTGTCCTGAAAGGTATAGTACAGCCGAACGATTCCGGGGTGCTCGATCAATCGGTTGAGGGTGTCCTTCTCGATATTGACGTATTTGATTTTCTTCTCCTTGATGATGTGCTTCTTATCCAGGATTTTAACAGCATAATCCTTCAGGGTCTGCCTATCCGTGGCAAAAACCACGGTACTGTATGAACCTTCTCCGAGTGTCCGTCCAAAATTAAAATCTCTCACCCCCTTTTTCACTTGCTTCAAAACCAACTTCCCATCCGCATCATATTCCTGCCGTACTCCAACAGCTGCGCCTTTGTCTTTCCATTCCTCACTGCTCGCCACTGGGTTGCCGTCCAAATCGTATCTAGGAGCAGGATTACTGGAAGGGCCAGCTGGGCCAGCTGCAGCATCTATGTGACCGCCAGCCATGCCTCTTGAACTTCGTCTCGGCGGCGCAGGGCCATTGCCTACTGGTAAAGGATGTGTTGGTTGGTTCTGACTGTATGCCCTATCTCTGTGGCTAGATTCTCGCGAAGGGACACCTGCTTGCATAGCTGTGCCTGCTCTTGAATCACTCCTTGTGGGTATACCGCCTTGCATCGATGTTCTCGACGTTTCACTCCGAAGTCGGTATGACGGCTCTCTTGAAGGTATGGCGTTGGGCGGAGGCTGAGCTGCGTATACTCCTGAAATAGGTCGGTTAGATCCTGGAGGCGGGTAGCCTCTGCTGCCGTTCTGCATCTGGTTTGTCTGGTACGGAGGGAAAAGTGCTTGCTGTTGGGCCTGATGGTTCGGTGGCATCGACTGTCGGTATGCCTTAGCTGCTGCTGCCCGCGCTGTGGGATCGTTCTGCGTTCTGGCAGATTCACTGCTGCTTGAATCTGAGCGATACTGTGACTTTGGGTCGAGATACTGAGGAGGAGTTCGGGATGAAGGAGGAGGATCGCTGGAGGCTTCTCCCCGGCGTAGTATATTGAAGATTGAATGTCTGCGAGATTGCGATTGCGGGTCGGTAGTAGCGCGAGCTTCTCGTGAGATTGGAGCTGGAGATGGTGGATTTGGTATGTCCGCCGATCGTGTTGGTGTGATGTTAGAAGGTTCTCTGCTATAGTTTGTTGGAACTTCTTGTGATCTTGGTGAGGCGTCGTCAGGGTTCGCAATGCGTAAGCCCCCAAAAGATTGAGAGAGACTCAAATCATTCTCCATGATGGGCACACCAGCACAACAGGACTCCAGCACTCTGCCTCGTTTGGCAGTAGTGTGACTTAACCCTGCGGTACAGTACCTTCCTCCAATTATCCCAGACTATAGCATCACCATGGGAAGATGCTCTAGTCTCAGAAAGTACTTGGGGGCGGGTTGCGGGTTGCGGGTTGCGGGTTCACTCACAACCAACAGAATGACGAAGCCTGGCTGGTATAGATAGCAGCAGATCTACAGTAGGTACTGTACTGTAGCCAAGGGAGTATCTGCGAGATAGGTGGGACGAGTATGGGGACAGTGTCTGCCGTGGACTGCTTTGGGCGATAATGTCTGGTATAGCATGGTCGGGGAATTCGAACCTTGGAAGTGGTAAAGGTAGTGCAGTGCAGAGTTCGTGTGCAGCAAGTCTCCTTTCGGGAGAATCCTGCCATTGGCTAAGCGCACAACTATGAGCAGGAAGCTCGGCTTCAACAAGTGACTTCATCTCCGTCCCATCTACATCAAAAGGGGTCTTTGGGAAGATATTAATAGAGAGGGTTTGCTCTGGTATAAAACTAGTACGGACACCGCATGTTATTATTTCTATGGATTTCTTTTATTTCTTTCACTTCTTTCACTTCTTTTGCAGCGAGTTTCATTTCTATCAGATGATCTGGCCCGATTTAAGTCGCTCACGCTGTTTTGCAATCTGGGCTCCCTCACTTCTTGGTAAGGAAGCCAGCCATCCATTGTTGCCCAGCGAGTTAGCTGTGAAGCTCCTCTGGCATTGTAATCTTACCAAGACCTCGAAGTAACCACCAGAATGCGGCCAAATCCCGGCTCAAACTTATCCACACATACTCTCACTTGCGATTTGAAGTTCCTCCTAAAATCAAAACTCCAGGATTTTCAACTTGTCTCCGAATATAAATCTCTGTCAAGGGTATATTGGGGCAGAGGTGTCTGGTAAGCGAATAACCGATAGGGGGAAATCTGAGTTGGGCGCCTTCCTGTCCATGCAGACCTGGCAGTGCTTTCCTTTACAATGAAGTATTTTGCTTCATTTCATTATATTTCCAAGCGGATAAACAGGTAAGAGCTTTCTGCTTTTAAAAGGAAATAGCCTGGCGAAAATTGACTGTCCCACTTTGGTTCCCTCTTCTCCTTATTTCAGCGTCAAGCACCTGTCTATATGCGGAATTTCAACCAACAGTGATGATTTGCAAATCTGCTCGATTTCTTTCAGTCTACCTCGACTCCTGGTCCCATAATGATTCGACTTCCTCCAACAGCCATTGGAGTAGGTGCAAGGGATCTTCGCGACTTTGACAGACGCCGAAACCGTCGCAGAGCAGCTGCTAACCAAGAGATTGAACAAGCGGGCGAGAACTTACCAGCTAGAAACCCCAGTATCTCTGACATTGACTCTCTTTGGAATCAATACCTCGTTCAGGCTACAATCCGTGGGCGAGAAATTCAGCGACCCGATACTGACGCTTCCCCTAACGACACCCTACCTTTGAGACTTCAAAAAGACACATCCCATCCCCCAACAGTGAGTCCAACGCCAGAAGAGGCTCCTCAACCGTATTCACCTGGTTTTGTCTCTGTCTCCAGAGAAGAAGCGGAAACCACTGAAACCATTCTTACTGTTACTGAATTACACGAAGAAGATAATGGCTGGGCTGCAGTCCAATCATTGGAGAATACTACGACTGAGATACACCGCTTTACTTCTCCTTCCAAAGATGATTTCCACTATGGTGGCTTCATTGAAAGCCCTCCTCAATACGACGATACACAAACTTCTTCACCATTCGGTACGAGATATCTTCTGTACAAATGAAAATATCTAACTGCCAGCAGCACCAAATGATGTCTCAACACCACCGCAGATTGAGCTTCCAGATACAAGAAGAGCTCGTGCAAGAGTTCTTCCCCGCTCTCCCCTATATCTGTCTCAGAACGCAACCAGCTCGCCAGAACGTCCCTCTACCTTTTCATTAACACCAAGAGTCGTTTCTCGAATTGCTACTGGCAACTCTCCTGGTCTGCTCTTTTCTCAGCCAGCTCGCAGACCACGCCGACCATCTCGACAGTTCAGACACCAAACGAATAGTTTCTCATTCGACTCGTCCGAAAGATCAAGTGCAGCTTATGAACAAGACCGGGTAGCATCTGGATCTACTGATACCAACACCCCTCGACCGTCGGATGAGATAAACCTGCGCGATGAACTACTTGGAAGTTCATTTCAAAGCTCAAGAGCGATTTCAAATACCTCTTCAGCACTTCACAATTCACAAGTAGACGAGACAACAGCAAGCCCCGCTGATAATGCAGTCGGTACTAATAGAGAGTTCATCTTCTCATCGCCGCACCTTCCTCTACCCCCACCATTCTCAGCCACCTCTCGTAGTGCCTGTAGTGCTGAATCTCTGCCATCTTCTGCAGGAGATTATGTACCTGTTCATCCACCAACAAGTCCAATCCGAAGTCAGTCAGTCACTTCAGCCAGGACCGGAGTTGAGGACCCCAGCCCAAGTTCGCCTAGAACGGTAGACCAGAATGATGAGTCGACTACAAGTCATTATGAGGTACTCTACTGACTAGATCAAAATACATTGCTTACCATTCATAGTCTGGAAACGGCGTCAGTCCAATGAGTATTTTACGACGAACAGCAGATCGCCTCATTAGTGCTTATCGGTCACGGTCTCCAAGCAGTCGCCACAGCTCAACAAGCCATCCCTCTCCATCAATCTCATCATCTCCATCTCCATCCCGTCAAGTTTCAGGTCTCCAAGATCAACCCGACTCACAATCTCGAACACCATCGCGCACGCCTTATTCAGTATACAACGATGACATCTCTCCCGCAACACAACCCCAGACACCCGCACATCTTCCTGAATCTCGACATCAATCGCGGTATCACCCTTCATACACGGCACCTGTTACCAGGGCCGCTTCAAGACTTGTAATTGCCGCAGTCAGTGTTGATGCGGATGGCCATGAAAGCCTGGTAAGAGATAGGCTTAGACTGGGTACGCCCCTAAGCAGAGGAGCTCATAGATCTACTTCTCCGGTGGGGCTGCTGAATGATGGCTTTAGAGGTCTCTATGGGGGTAGAGAAAATGGCGATGAGGAGCAATTGTGGGCTGATGGTGTGAGGTTCAATTATGCAGAGAGGAGACTCTGGGGTGCAAGAGATTCAAGAAATGATGGTCAGAATTTGAGAGAGACGCCAGAGCCGGAGGATTGGAGAGGAAGGAGAGATGAGTGAAATTGGCGACGCGATTAGCACCATGAGCGTGTATCATTATGACTCGCTTGGGTTTGTATCTTTTTCCTGGGCAGGGCTTGCGGTATTTCATACAGAGTATTATAATTCAATGATGGAAGGGACGGTAGGTATCAATATTACCTTGATAGTTACTGTTTATACCAACACTTGTGTACACGGTATACTCATATAAATTTAGAAGCTGGTCTCTCATTCTTCATTCTTTGATCAAGTTCCTCATGCATTTTTAGTGTCACCAAATTCTGTTATAATTTATCATTTAAAGAGATTGCATAGTTAGGTCAAAAGAGAAAGGACTGCGAAATCTGGGAACGTAAATTATACCAAAGGCGATTTGGGGACCAATGTATACTGTACTGGTCTTCCGAAGAGATAAGACCTTGGAGTAAGTTACTGGCTGAGAGAGAGAAGGGGTACAGTACAGTAAGTAATGGCGAGGAGCCTAGATCTGAGCGAGTTGAGTTCCTGATCTGCCGGGGCGATGGCTCCTACTGTATAGTACTGTAGCGAGCCCCCTAATTTTATACTGGTAGTGCTTCCCAGTCAGTCCATCTCTTTTTAACTTACTGTACGGAAGTTACTACAGAGATATTCCCGGTCATGAAATCCAGGTAGAACCTACGAGAAAGGCGACGATATACTGCGACCACGACGTAATTGTGTTTCGTAGGGAGGTTGAATTCCAAGTTCTCTTCCCTGTGCCTGGGAGGCAATGCTCAAGTGGGATCTGCCCGCCCGATCATGCAGCTGGAAACAAGGTTTAGCGGGTGCATGGGTGCCGGAGCGAAACCTCAGTGTGTCGTCATAGGTACTGTAAGTAGGACGACCTAGGTAACATTTACCAAATTCGATGCATGGCGATTTGAAGAAATGCAAGCAAGGTGTGTGGGTCATAGCTAGGTGTTGACTCCGAGGTAAACACGTCTTCATCTTCTTCCTTTTCATATCTTCCTTTTGGTTCTTTTTGATCTCGGTATTTACTTCCATTGTTTGAGCTGCACAGGGCGATGAAAGTTGTTTACATCACCAAGCCAAGATGACGATCGGGAAGATGGAACGAAGAAGCAGTATTCCTGCAGACGCCACCCCGCCGGTAACATCTCCCGAGAACGAGAGCGAGAGGAGGATGGAGTCTAGGCATGAAGATGGATTGGGAGGAATGTCTGGCGAGACTGCGAGGCCAGCCATCACGAAGCAGTGGCAGACCGAGCGACCACAGGCCACGGCCAACACATCTCTGACCGGAGAAACTGGACTGAAACGAGCCGCCACGAACCTCTCCCCGCTTGGCGTCAAGAAATCTCATTTCAAGAACAACGACGACAATGATGACTCGTCTACAAGCGACTCCTCAGACGAGGACCAAGTCACACATGAGAAAAAGAGACACGGCCGCTTCAGAGGGAACACAAATCATGGGGGGAGACCGAGGGGGTATTCCAGGTTCAATATGACTAATGATAATTTCCGAACCAAGGGGAAGGTTTCCAAGAGGGATGGGAGGCTGAATATCAGTGTGAATGAGACGAATAATACGGGTTATTTGGCGAAGGCTCTCGGGGCTACGTTTCTCAAGCACTTGGATCCTACGAGCTCGAAGGGTGGTTCCGGGCAGGAAGAGAGCGAGGAGAGGACGGGGAAGGGGGAGAGGAGTGATTCTGAGGCGACTATCACGACGGATATCCCGAGGCCGAAAATCAGTATTGTGATTATGGTTATTGGGAGTCGTGGCGATATCCAACCTTTCCTGAAGCTAGGGAAGAATCTCAAGGAGTATGGACACCGAGTGAGAGTTGCTACCCATCCCGCCTTCAAAGAATTCGTCGAAAAGGATTCAGGCCTAGAATTTTTCTCTGTAGGTGGCGACCCTGCTGAACTAATGGCTTTCATGGTCAAGAACCCCGGGATGATACCTACCATGGACACTCTCAAAAAGGGTGAGGTCGGCAGACGTCGAGATCAGATGGCAGAGATGTTCGAAGGGTTCTGGAGAGCCTGTATCAATGCCACCGACGACGAGCACGATGCTGCAAATCTGAAAATGATGGGAGCGAAAGCACCTTTTGTGGCAGATGCGATTATCGCGAATCCGCCAAGCTTTGCCCACATCCATTGTGCAGAGAGATTGGGGATCCCGTTGCATTTGATGTTTACTTTTCCGTATACCCCGACTCAGGCATTCCCGCATCCGCTGGCAAATATTAAGAAGTCGAACGTTGATCTAGGGTACGCGAATTTCATGAGTTATCCGTTGGTTGAGATGATGACTTGGCAGGGGCTTGGTGATTTGGTCAATAACTTCAGAGTGAAAACCCTCGGACTAGAGCCGGTATCGACTCTCTGGGCACCTGGACAACTTTACCGCCTCAAAGTCCCATACACCTATCTCTGGTCTCCAGGACTAGTACCCAAGCCAAAGGATTGGGGACCAGAAATTGATATCGCAGGCTTCGTCTTTCTCGATCTCGCTTCTTCCTTCACACCTCCAGACGAGCTCACCAAGTTCCTTGATGCTGGTGAGCCTCCGGTTTATATTGGATTTGGTTCTATTGTCGTGGATGATCCAGATAGGTTTACCAAGATGATCTTCGAAGCTGTAGAGAAGGCTGGTGTAAGAGCTTTGGTATCGAAGGGTTGGGGTGGACTCGGAGATGAGAATACTCCAGATAATGTTTTCATGCTAGAGAACACCCCTCACGATTGGCTGTTCCCAAAAGTGTAAGTTCTTCCGACTGGCTCAACTACGCCATTTACTGACTTCACTTAGATCTGCCGTCGTCCATCACGGAGGAGCCGGAACAACAGCCATCGGTCTCAAATGCGGCAAACCAACTATGATTGTCCCATTCTTCGGAGACCAACAATTCTGGGGCTCCATGATTGGAAAGTCTGGCGCAGGAGCAGAGCCTGTTCCATACAAAGAGCTCGACGCCGACAAATTAGCCGAAGGTATCAAGCAGTGTCTAACGGCCGAAGCCCGCGAAGCCGCCGGAAAGATTGCGACGTCCATCGAAAATGAAGGCGATGGGTCAAAGAACGCTGTTGCCTCCTTCCACCGCAGTCTAGTACTCAGAGGCCAAAATTCCATGCGTTGCTCCATCCTCGAAGACCGAATAGCAGTGTGGAATCTGAAGAATACTAATCTGAGACTAAGTGCTTTAGCGGCAGAGTTCTTGGTTGAGCAGAAGAAGATACATTGGAAGCAGTTGCGGCTGATTAGACATAATGAGTGGAATGACTTTGAGGGCCCTGGGGAGCCATTGACTGGTGGAGCGACAGCGGTAATGGGGACGGTCACTGGGATTGCAGCGGGGGTTGGGAGTGTGCCATTTAAGATTGCAAAGAGTAATAAAAGACGGAATAGGCATGAGGAGAAGAAGAAGAGGAGGAAGTTGGGGCAAAATCGGAGGAGTGAGGATAAGAGGGGGAAGAGGGGGACAAGTGAGGTGAAGAAGTCTGAGGAGGCTGAGGGAAAACAGACGAATGGGGTAGCGAAGAACGAGAGCGAGAAAGCAGCAGAGGCGGCGAAAGATGCAACAGAACCACAACCAACTCCAGCACCAGCATCCACCCCCTCTGCTTCTCGACCCACCAACGTATTAAGCAGAGCCACCTCCGGCCCCGACAAAGGCAAACACACCACCTCAGGCGAGCCCCTATCTGCGAAGCGAGACGCCAACAACGAAGCCAAGCATCAACACGATCACCAAAGAGATGACGAAGACTCCGACAGCGACCTCTCCGACGACCCGGACACTCATCCCGCCGAAGAATTCGCTCAAAACGTAGGTTCTGGACTCGGTCATACCGCCTCCTCTATCGCGCGCTTCCCAATGGACCTCTTCCTCTCCCTCGCCCAAGGCTTCCACAACGCGCCTCGCCTCTACGGAGACACCACCGTCCGCCGCCCAATCCGGATAACAGGCATGAAATCCGGGCTCAAAGCCGCAGGTCAGGAATTCACCCTCGGTATCTACGACGGCGTTACAGGCTTAGTAATGCAACCATACACCGGTGCTCGAGACGGCGGCGCAACAGGCTTTGTCAAGGGCGTAGGCATGGGACTGACAGGTTTCGTCCTCAAGGATTTAGCCGCCATTTTCGGACCAGTAGGCTACACCTTCAAGGGCGTGCATAAAGAACTCCTGAAGTCCCACCAACCCACCCGCTTCATCCGCAAAGCACGAATCCTCGAAGGCCAGCGGGACATGCGCACGCTCTCGCCGAAAGAGCTTACCCGCGTCAGGGAAGTAGTTTCCCATGGCTGGGACGTAGTGCGTCAGGTCTGGAAGCTCATGGAAGAGAAGAAGACACAGGGGCTGCGGGGCAGAATCAAGGTGTTGCGGGAGCGCAAGACGTGGCGTGCAAACGGAGCGTTTGAGAATGTCGAGATGGCGCAGAAAGCGCTGGATGCGAGCGCTAGAGGCGAGTCACTTGAAGACGTGTTTGCGGCTCAACGGGAGGAACTGGAGCTGGTGAACAGGCCGCGGAGAGGTGTTGTGAGGGATCTGGAGCGGGGGAAGGAGCCGGAGGATGTGCAGTTGGTGGATAGGGATGTAAGCGTGGACACGGGGGTGAAGGGGATGCCGGATGCGGGGTTGAGGAGAGGTAACTAAGTAAGGGAGGTAGGTGTTGAGAGCGATGGCGTTTGGGTCGTTATTAGGTAGGGAGCGAGCACTTGCTCTCGTGTTGATAGGTGATGGCAACCCTCTTATATAATGATAATAGAGAATACCTATGATCCAGTACTAGAAGGTAGTGGGAACGTGAAATAGAAAGGTATTCAATAAATTCAGATGAGGCCGCGAAGCCCAACCTAGTTGAGAGACTGCAAGAGATTGTCTTCATTCCTAGTACTCAAACATGTTACATCTCTGTCTTAGCGCCAGAGCCCAGCCAAACTCCTCCCTCCTAGAACCAAACCTACGAGTCATCCATCCTCACTCTCTCCTCAAGCCTTCGGCCTCTGCCCCACCAAAACATTCACACTCTCCCTCACATTAACGCTCCCCCAAACACTGTCCTTCCCACCTCGTCTCCACTCATCACCACTCGCATCCTCGCCCCCGCCCCTCGTCGCCTCGCCACTCATGACTTCCAAATCTCTCTTCTGACTACTCAACCACTTCGCAATAAACTCTGCCGGATTCTTGCTCAAAGCATCGAAGAACGTAATCTTAGATTTTGAATTGGTAATCTTCTGAACGAGGAGAGCGAGGTGATCATTAAGGTTGACGATTTCGCGGAGATCCGAGGCATATATGGGGTTGGCGAGGTAGGTGGAGAGGGCGGCGCGGAGAGGGTCGTCGACTTGGACCTTGATGTCAAAGATGGAGGGGAGGGGGTTGCTATGGAAGTCTTTATCGCAGCGGATGGTGTATTTGAGTTGAACGGGTGCAAGGGGGGTCATGTGGCCGACGATGATGTCGGGAAGGTAGGGGATGTAGCCTTTCTCCCGTCCGATCAACTAGTTTGCGTCAGTTAAACTCAATGAATAAAGGTACCATAGACTTACAGCCTTCATACGATCATCACACTCAAAAGAGCGCTTCTCGTCATCCTCTTGCAATCCCATGGCCTTAATATAATCCCAAATGCCCATCAACGCTTCAGCTCTCGTCGCAACATCCGTATCTAGGATATCCGCTAAAATAGGACCCAACTTGAATCTCTCCGGGTTCTCATCCCTAAACAACTTGATCGTAATATTCGTATTCTCATCCCCGGCCCTCTTAAACTCCAGTTGATCAAAGTCCGCAGCATTCGGCAAGTTAGTCGCACCTGGCGCAACGACTGGCTTCTTCCACTCCACACTCTGATCCACACCATCCTTCCTCGCAGTACTCTTGTCGAACTCGACGGTCATCGACTTGAAGAAGTGCGAGAACTTGTATGTCTTGGCTGGCTCCTTAGCGGGCTTATCCTCGTCCATCATATCTCCATTCGTAGCCTCTTCTTCGTCCTCGCTGTCATCGCTATCCTCGTCTTCTTCTTCATCTAATAGGCGACCTTCGATTTTGACTCGGTAGGAGGAATCCATATTGGTGCTGAAGTCGAAAGCATCCACATCGAGGGTATCGGCTTGCCAAGGTTGCTCCTCTACTGTATTGCTGACCCAGACCCTCAAGGTTCTCCATCTCTGTCCTCAATCAGCATCCCGTCACCTCCCAACACCAGGGACGTAAACATACCTTGACATTCCTATTAACCGCATCCATCATATCCAGCCGCTTCCTCACCATCGCACTATCAACCCTCCTCTCCAACTCCCTCAACTCCCTATATCTCTGTACTCCATCCCCAATAACACTCTCCTCAATCCCTTCCGGTACATTCTTGTCCGTCGGCTTCAGACTCCTCATCTTTGCCCGCTTGATCGCCAATTCCGCAGCTTGTTGTTGAGCTAAGACTTGCGCCTGTGACATCTGCGCTTGGGGATGTGCGCCTGAGATCATCGGGCCTGCCATTCACACATACAATTAGCTTATGCTTGCTTAATCTAAGAAAGCAGACAAGAAGGAAGGTGCGATGAGCTGAATCATAATAAGGTCCAGCCCTCGTCACCTAAATCTGAGACCGCAGAAACACCTGTAGATGAGAAGCACGTACCAATTCCTCTGCGCGTGACAGACGCATGCGGCGAGCGCTGCGGAGGCGCCTGTTGGGGGAAGTTGCGGTAGCCGGGCTGCATTTTGGAAGCATGTGTAGTGTGGATTAGGGATGAAGTGGTTGTTGTGGAACAATAGAGGGGGCACTGGATTTGGCGCAGACTGCTTGTCGCGTCGGGGCGGTCTCGCGAAACTATTTGACGGAGGTTGAGTTTGGTGCTCGGACCATGTTAAAGTCATGTGATTCGACACCCTTCTTCGGGCAATAGCAGTTGTCTGAGAGCAGGTTGTTTGAGGCGAGTCTTTGTTGGGCAATAGGATTCACTGAATATTCTGAAGGAAACAAGTACAGGCATATAATCCTCACTGTTCCATCAACACTATACAACAAACGCCATGCCTCATTACAATGAATCGCTATCAATTCTCAACCCCCAATGCCCAAAACTCCATCCCATATCCAGCAATTCGCATATGTCGCTCTCTATTCAACAAACTCAAGTCCTCAGCTCGAGCGAGCCTGTGATGCTAGAAGAGCTGGCTTCTGCGTCGGTTCAACTGGTGTTGGTGGCATATTCTTGATCTGCTTGATCAGGAACTCCCTCTCATCAATAAACTGCTCATCTTCCGTCCTGTCCTCCAGGAAATGCTTCAAAAACTCCAAGAGTTTGTTTCGGTTAATCAGAAGGATTTTCTGTACTGCGATGGATTTGTGCGGATTGGCAACGAATACTTTGAATACGTGGAACCCTTCATATTGCACCATCTTCCTCTCGTCTCGGAGGAGGTTCATGCATATCTTCAGGTGCTCTCCCCGGTCCACGTAGGCCGTCATAACAGCATAATTCGCTCGGTCAAGAAGAATTTCCCCTAGTAGTTTTATAGACTGGCGTTTGGTGACATAGCTTTCCGACTTGACCAGAGTATTATTATATTTGTCGAAGAATAGGTCAAAGTTAGTGGAGAGGTACTGTGCCACAAGTTGTTTGTGTTTTGTCAACAGGTCCTTGAACATGTCAGCAATCGGCCCGTTTTCTCCAGGAATAACCAACCTACTCTGAATGTGGTGAAGGCGTCTGCGCCAACCTCGAAAGAACCTTGGTCAATCCAGTTGAAGAACTTCCAGAAGACTCCTTTTCCACTCTGCCTCGCCTCTGTATTAACCCCAGTCAATCCCTTTAAGTCGTGCTTGCTCTCTGGATCATCGTAGAGGATAATAGCTGCTGCAGCATCACTCTTCAAAACCTCCCTCAGTACCGTTCCCGCTGGTGTAGCACTCTCTTTGTGATCGTATCCATTGCACAGTTCCACAAGAACCTCTGGGCGGTTATTGACAATGTAGCTCAGGGCAAGAGGTTCGCTTTTGGGGGAAGCAGTTGGGGGCCGGAATCGTAGAACGTAAGAAAATATAACTTGGGCATCCTTTCTAGATTCGAAAGGGAGGCGCCAGAGGTTTACTGCGAGGGCGTAGAGGAGGTCCTCTTGTATCATGCCCGTAACAAGTGAATAGACTTGCTCCGGACTACTCTCGGTCTCTGCAAAATCGGGTAAGAGAGGCTTCTTCAAACCATAACCAACTGGCAGACGTACCATGAGTTCCTTGCAGCACAAATTTCATCTGCCCCAATGTTTTGGCAAGCTCCTCTCCCTAAGCCGATATCAGCGCCATTTCCCCTCCTTGCCCTCGATGTTGCTTACCTTTGTAGCCCCTCCAGGCCCATCCAGCTTCGTAATTTGATCTTTTGCCTGCTTGGGCAGATCCACAGTATTTGTTCTGGGACGACGTCCAAAGAGGAAAGACATGTTCGAGGTATGTGGTGTTTCGTTTGGCTCTAACTCAATTGTTCACGGTCGCGAATTGGCTCCTGTGTCTCTCATTCGGCTTGTCCCTGGAGGTGCCTTGCAGACTTGCTGTGAGCTGACTGATGATAATGAAGCTTGAATGATTGCATGGCACATTCAACTGAATGTGTTTGTTTCTGTTTGGAGGGAGGATCGCGGGCAGTGTTCAGAATGGTGCTCGGTCTCTGTGTTGGGCTGCAATAATTGTCAGTGCAGGTGCAGGTGGTTGTTTCCCTTCCCAATGGAATCCCAAAGTTGTTTGTTTCTCGGGGTTCAGGCACCCCTCGGCGCTCGCCACGGCAACCTGGTCAGGTCAGGTCTGGTCAGGTCAGATCAAGTGGTGGTCAAGCAGGACACGCACGAAACATCGGAAGCATGCTCCCCCGCAGCCAAACAATAATGATTGGGAGGAATCAGGTAAACATGTTTGAAGCTTTCGTTCATGCTTCAATCTATTTATATTGTGTCATAGAACATCCTATACGAAGGTATTGTACTGTACAGTACTATATAGTATTGCGGAAAGGTCTACAAAGCAAGCTGCGGTCACTTACATCTCTGGGACACCAAGGACCTGGGGTTTGCTTAGTAATTAAAGGGGAAGCGAATCACAAGCGATTCCGTCGTGCTTTACCGCCCGGCATTAAAATTAAAAAATTAAAAAAGTTACCAGGGCCGCTGACAACTCATCCCACCAAGCAAACC
Organism: Bryoglossum gracile; assembly: GCA_037952635.1. Classification (NCBI taxonomy): domain Eukaryota; kingdom Fungi; phylum Ascomycota; class Leotiomycetes; order Helotiales; family Bryoglossaceae; genus Bryoglossum; species Bryoglossum gracile. The sequence goes on along the minus strand of JAPZPB010000238.1, from coordinate 37,618 downwards.
CCTCCACAATGGCATTATTCGGGTTTTGAATTTTTGCAAGAAATTCAGTATCAAGACAACCCTTGACACGTTGATTGTCACACAGCTCGAGAGCTTCCTTTTCATCATGTCCACTCCTACCCCGAAGATCAGTGAGGTCAAAGAATATCCGCCCTCATCTGGAAGTTCAGAAAACTCGGATATCCTCGATATGAGAGACGATGAAGGCTGGGATGATGTCGAGCCCGATGTGGAAGAGATACAGTTCATCTCCTTGATGGACGATGAAGTTTTCACGGATATTCATTCTATGTTGATGCACTGCAAGGAAAAGCACAACTTTGATTTCTTGAATGTCAGACAGCGCCTAGGCCTGGATTTCTATGGAAATATCAAATTGGTTAACTATGTTCGTTCTCAGGTTCATAGTGGACTTCAGATCTCCTCCGAAATTTCAGCTGAGGATTTTGAGGACGAAAAGTTTTTAAAGCCCGTTCTTGAGGATGACGCTTTGCTTTTCAACCTTGATGAGCTACCAGACGTCACCGAGGCGATGGAAGGGTTAGAAGTCGGAGACAAGGGCAAATCTAGAGCACTCGTTGCCCGAGTCGCTGAATTAGAGGAGGCGTTGCGAAAAATGCAAAGCCAATTCGACGGCTACCGGGAGACAGTATCGAAGACGCTTGATGAGCACTGGAACGCACCATCCGGTCCAGTAGTGAAGGAAGAGAAGCGAGACGATGATACCCACTACTTCAGCTCCTACTCCTACAATGGTTCGTTCACTTCCCATACTATTCAAACAATCTAACAGTGTTAGACATTCACGAGACCATGCTCAAGGACACCATCAGAACTGATGCCTACCGGGACTTCATTTACAACAACAAGGCACTCTTCGCCGGCAAGACCGTCCTTGACGTTGGCTGCGGAACCGGTATCCTCAGCATGTTCTGTGCTAAAGCCGGCGCAGCACGTGTCATCGCCGTCGACAACTCCGCTATCATCGATAAAGCCCGTGAAAACATTTTCACCAATGGCTTCTCCTCCGTCATCACCTGTCTCCGCGGCAAGATCGAAGAAGTCACTCTCCCTGTTGACAAGGTCGACATAATTGTATCCGAATGGATGGGTTACTGCTTATTGTACGAGGCTATGCTAGATAGTGTTATTTGGGCACGAGACAGGTATCTCAAGCTTGATGGATTGATGGTTCCCAGTCATATGAACATGTGGGTTGCTCCCGTGGCTGATCCGGATTATATTGCGGACCATATTGCGTTCTGGAGAGATGTATATGGGTTTGATATGAAGGCTATGCAGGCTGGTATTCATGATGAGGCTCAGGTCCTTCACATGCCAGTTACTACTCTTGCGGCTCAACCTTTCCCGTTCTTGCAGCTTAGCTTGCATACCACGACTGTTAAGGATTTGGTTTTCAAGCGTAACTGGAAAGGTAAGTTAACCAAGGATATCGATGCTCTTGATGGGTTCATCATCTGGTTTGATTCTTTCTTCATGCCGTCCAGAGAGGATGTTGTTCCAGAGGATGCGAGGGCTGAGGAGTGGGCTAAGGCTGAGAGGAAGGGTATCGCGTTCACGACTGGACCTGGTGGAAAGGAGACCCACTGGAGACAAGGCGTCACACTGATTGACAACACGAAAAAGAAGCCAATTGCGAGAAAAGAGGGCCAGGAGTTGATTGGAGAATTGGAGTATGCTGTTCCTGAGGACAACTCCAGAGCTTTGAATGTTACCATGAAGTGGAAGGTTGAGGGTGAGGGGGAGAAGGAGGAGACTCAGACCTGGAGGATGAGATGATTGTCTTCATGGTCATATTTTTTGAGGATACCAAAACGAAGTCCTACGGGAAGTTTGTTACATAGAGAACTACCAGCGCGTTAAACATACACAAGGATGACTGAAACATTTGAAGTCATCAATCTGGTTAGAGTTACTCAATTGCACAATAGAAAACTCAAAATCCTACATTGCCTATGAACTGAATAAAAAGCCTACGATAAGTGAGCAAAAGATTTCCCCAGAAAAATGGTCATGATTATCCCTAGACTCCATGAATGGATACCGAGTTAACCCCTTAAAGTTCGCCATCGACTCACCTGCCGAAAGCTGCCTCACCTCTCAGGCAAAGTCAACAATGACGTCCACCCACCCACCTTTGGCAGATCCACGGGCAAGCCGAGTACGAAGGTATTGGTCATCCTCATTTCTCATGGATCCTCACCAACATCTCTAGTCACATCGGTGAATCCTCACCATGGCACTGTTACTTGGTCGTCGCACAAGTACCAGTACATACTGTCCTCTCCCTCCTCGAAGCTACTGAGCTCTCCCGCGAGTAGCAAGCCGAAGATGCCTCCTGACAGAGGCGGGAGTCCCGACTATCAGTCTATCTCCAGCCCCCCTCCCTCGAGTTCGCGACATGAATCTACACATACACCTACATACCGTGAAGATGTCGGAGGTGAAGAAACAGCAGAAGCTCTGCAGCGTCGCCGCAGCGAAGCACGCCGCTTTATCGCCTCCCACGCAGCAGAAGGCCAGAATTTCACATGGAGAGGGATAGTAGTAGGCCTAGGTGTCGGCTTAATCATCTGCTTCTCCAATATGTATTTCGGTCTCCAAACCGGCTGGGTCAGCAGTATGTCCATGCCTGCCTCTCTCATCGGCTTCACCTTCTTCCGCACGCTCTCTACCCACCTGCAACTCCCCTTCACCCCGGTAGAAAACGTACTCGTTCAGACTGTAGCCGGGAGTATGGGGACAATGCCGCTGGGATGTGGCTTTGTGGGGGTGATGCCCGCCTTGAATTACATGATGACAGAGGCGGAAGGCGGACCGGTGAGATTGGGATTGGGGAAGCTGGTACTTTGGGCGCTGGGGTTGTGTTTTTTTGGGGTGGTGTTCGCAGTTCCGTTGAGGAGGCAGGTTATTATTAAGGAGAAGTTGAAGTTTCCTTCTGGGACGGCGACTGCACTCATGATAGGAGTACTGCATGGGAAGGAGGCGACTGCAGAGGGGCCTGTCACTAGGTCGCAGCCGAGGGAGACAAGTAGGCAGGAGGATGGTAGGGCGGATGAGGAGGAGGTACACAAGGGACAGGATGGGAGTTGGAAGGAGAAAGTTAGGCTGTTGGTCATCTCGTTTGCCATTTCAGGGTTTTATACTCTTGCTACTTATTTCTTCCCGATTTTGCGAAATTTACCAGTCTTTGGGACATATCTTGCCCATTCGTGGCTTTGGACACTGAATCCCTCTTTGGCATATGTTGGGCAGGGGATCATTATGGGGCCAGCTACTACCACACATATGCTTATTGGGGCTATTGTTGGATGGGGAATTCTTTCTCCACTGGCAAAGAATAGAGGATGGGCTCCGGGAGATGTTGATGATTGGGGAAATGGCTCAAAAGGCTGGATTGTTTGGGTTTCTCTAGCTATCATGCTAGCCGATTCTGTGATCAGCCTTGGCTACATAGCCTTCCGTCCTATTGTTTCTCATGGAGTAGAGTTTCTCCCCGAGGCTTACCACAAGATCACGAGCGGGGATTGGGAGGGCCTCCTGCATATTAAATCTTGCAAACCCACGAAAGGATATGAACCCCTCAACAACGAGGAAGAAGTCTCTACGCCATTAGAGCCAACGATGTCCAACAATGCCCGCCTCCAATCTTCCGAGGAAATCAAAGCCCTCCCCGAACCCGACGCACCCCCCGAGCACCTCGTCAATAACAGCACCGTCTGGATCGGCCTCATCCTCTCCATCGCCTTTTGCATAGCCACCATCAGGATCGTCTTCGGCGCCCTCGTTCCCCTATACGCAACAGTCACCGCTGTCTTCATGGCCCTCGTCCTCTCCATCATGGGTGTTCGGGCCTTGGGAGAGACCGACCTAAATCCCGTGTCTGGGATCGCAAAACTCGCTCAGCTGTTCTTCGCGCTCATTATCCCGCAATCGAACAAGAATTCTGTTTTGATCAATTTGATTGCAGGTGCTGTGTCTGAAGCTGGGGCGCTGCAGGCTGGCGATCTGATGCAGGATCTTAAAACAGGACATCTACTGGGAGCAGCCCCCAACGCTCAATTCTGGGGGCAGATCATCGGCTCAGCAGTAGGAGCTGTGGTCTCGGCACTTATATATAGGCTCTACACAAGCGTGTATGAAGTCCCCGGCGATTTATTCCAAGTTCCTACGGGGTACGTGTGGATTTTCACAGCGAGATTGGTGACTGGGAAGGGATTACCTCCCATGGCTACGGAGTGGGCGTTTGGGGCCGCTGTGATCTTCTCGATCACGACGGTTGTGAGAATTTTGGGGACTCATAAGAGTTGGCATCCTTATGTACCGGGTGGGATTGCGGTTGCTGTTGGTGAGTCTCCTCTTCCTGCCCTTTTCTATCCGTATCCTTCTATTACCTACGTTTGCCATCTTGCCGGAAGATAGAATTAACAATCAAAAAGGCATGTACAACGTCCCGTCCTTCACCCTCGCCCGCGCTATCGGCGGCTTCATAAACTACTACTGGAAAACCTATAAGCGGCGGCAAGAAACCCCCATCGTCGTCCTAGCCAGCGGTCTCATTTTAGGAGAAGGAGTAATGAGCATCGCGAATCTTTTACTAGCGAGCGTGGAAGTGCCGCATCTATGAGCATGTGGATGGACCATTTGATTGGATGGATATATAATTTTTTTAGAATATACCAATGTCTTGGCAGAAGTGGAATGAAATGAAATATCAGACGATATCTATGCCAGTTCACTTCTACCCGATTTCCCTTTCCGTGATCCCTTTTGGTGAAATGAAAAGGAGATCTTGCGCAGCCCCACGTCAGGGAAAATAATTCCAAAAATACTCCCGGAACACCTGTTCAATCAGCTTTATTTAGATTATCCTATTTATCACCAAATATCTTACCCAAGAACGGCACGCCAAATTGTCCGATTGAGCTATGCCGTCAGAAGCTCCACAGTGGCTAGGAGCATAACCCGGTCCTTATACCTGATAACCTAGTCCTAAACTTCTACACTTCACTTGATCCCAAATGCCCTATATCTTCTCATAAGGCATATTTTACTCCCCTCTTCTATTTCTACAAGGTGGAGTATATGTACTATATTGTACAGCACATCAAATCTGTAAGTGATTTCATAAATGTTTCTTCATATCGCCGCTTAGATAGAGAGGATATATAAGCGATGAAGTCAAATCTTGTATCCGGCTATCTGAGTGCATTGGATGGCGCAATGGAAAGAACGGAACTTGTGCCTGCGTGGCATGATAAATTAGAGAGTGTTTCATCAGGGATTCTGAGGAATGCGAAAAAATGCAGTATTGCTAGACCCAATCTCTCTCTCTCTCGGTGAGGAGGAGGCTTATCGCTACTGGTTGAGTACTCGGTATCTTTTGCTAGTGTTTGTAGATTTTGGTGAACAAGAGGAGAAGGAGAGGATTACTTGATTATGTACGTTGGGGATAGAGGTGACCTGGTTGGTAATAGGAGTAGTTTATTACAGGGGAAAGTTAAGGAGCGAGGAAAGGAGAGGGGTCTGGCAGTCAGCAGATGAAGTTACCTCAAGTGGTATATATACCAGGCAGGACCCTTATGTATACAAAGAGCCCAATTTCCTCCTGAGATAAGAGGTTACTCTGTATCGGCTAGTGAAACCGTCTTGTATGCAGGATCTTCTGGTGTTTTTCTTGTCCCTGGTTAAGAGGGCGGGGGACGCTCGGGGAGACGAGTCTAGAGAACCAAGGACCGGGTTTTCCTTATAAAAAGGGATATTTTTGAAATTAAAAACACTTGTTTGATCCTGCTATCTCCGCGAAGTTGTTTGATCTATGCTAACTAGCTATCCTCGCCACCCGACGAGTTGGGCCCAATTCGAGAATTCCCAGCCTTTCGTCGCAAGTCGCTCTTTTTAGGCTCTTTCCCTAGCCCTCGTCTCAGTCCACCTCATGACCAATCCTCAGACTAGCGAATAGCCTCAATCAAGTTGACTTTCTCACAAGTTTCGTTGCACTTCGCGATTTTAGCACCTAATTTAAGTGCTCTTTCATTTAAACTTTATCCCTCTGCACCTAGTCATTTTGCAGTAATCTTCGTAAGCCGTCTCCCCTGAACTCGGGATCTCACACTCGCTTGTCAAGCGACCCCCTTTTTCCACTCCTTTCCTTCAAGACCAAAAGTAAACATTTACTCCACCATTTGCCTCACTCTGGATACCTCCCTCCGTCGCCTCAAAAGAACCCCAAACCTGCCAAAAAGATCACGAAATGCCCAGAAACCTAACCCATCCGTTCCTGCCAGCGTATGGCAGCTGGGCACCGAGCCATGTCCACACTAAGTGTTGGGATCACAGCCATTGTTCCAACACTAAGCAAGCGTTCATCCATCATCCCATTTTCGAAACCATCGCCGATTCCACCTGCCGCCTGACGATCCATCGCCCCAAGATTTCCCTTCATCCCTTGACTAGTTGCTGGCCTGGCTTAGTGTGTGGCGTTTAGGGGTCCTGGAACCCCTCAGTTGAGATAGGGTGCCGCTATTCGGTGCTATCCAGAACATCTCAACTGGTCGACGATGGTGCGGCCGGACAAGCCTCTTTTCCAACGGCTAGAAGCGAAAGAAATCCAAAGCTGTCTGAGGAGGGCTTGGGTCGAGTGCTAAATTAGCGTGCTGGAGGTCCGGTGTGCGACAAACTGACCTTGGTGTCAAGTGGTGAGTGAGGCTAGAGGTTCTCGTGCCGTGTGGCATGAACGCAACTTCGTAGGAGGGAGTAAGCGCCGGACTTGGGATAGACTAAAGGTGCGATGTACAACGAAGACGGGATTTTCGAGGCGATTCGCAAGACTACTGTGCGTAGTATGGACGGGTTTGGGCAAGGAGTGGCCTGCTCAGCTGGTAGGACAGGGGATGAAAAGGGTCGACTTGCAACGAGACGTTCGCCGATGACTAGACCTGGTGATGGGCTCAAAGCAGGCACAATGTGGTCTAGGAAAAGAACTAGGGAAGGGGACTAAAAACTTCGACTTGCAACGAAACGTCCGAATGACTGAAAGTTCATGTATAAGGTATCCTTAGCCTCAAATATGGATCGGGTAGTAACCATTGATGAATCTGAGACGAGGGCTCGGGAACAATACTAAATGGACGACTTGCAACGAAACCTCTAGAAAGTGAATACGTGAAGCTATCGCTAGCTTTGGTAGACAACAGTGCGCATAGAGTGGTCTAAGGGAGGACTTAACTCATAAGGAGTGAGACTAAAAGGGACGACTTGCAACAAAACCTTGAAGCTATAATCGTGTGTATGTCTGGCTGATTTATAATTGTTTGCAAGGTTCTTTGGTTGATGCTAATACACCGCGAAATTATCATATTATGCTCTGTCTCCAGGATCCGCGCTATGACAATTCATCAAGAGTGATCCTTTGCTTCCCTTTTCTCGCTCCACCTATTCCCATACTCTACAGCCAAACTGCCCCTAACTTACAAGGTATTGCCATATAGTTCTCAGAACGCCTCTCCTATGAACACACTTCCCCTGCCTTTCATTCTCACCGCCTCTTCCCATCTCATCCTACCGAGCCTCAATTTCAGAATCCAAAACTATCCAACAAACTGCTACTCTCGGGCTCCTCAAACACACTCGGCGGCGGCTTATGCATCCCAACCCCCCCATTCAACCCAGCCCCTCCATATTTCATCTCAACGCCTATCTGCGGCGGCAAATCTGCCACCACCAGACTACTCCTCCTCCTCAGCATTGCCCTTGGATCTGGCGGTCCCAGATTCTTAAACACCTGGGGAGCAGCTGGTAACAGAAACTCCCAATTCCTGACCAAATCTAACGCTAACAAATCGCATCCCATGCGATCATAAAGCCTAGCATTGTGGAGCACGAAAGCCCACTCGACTTTAGGGGTGACTTTGGAGGCACCACGGAGCGTTTGTAGCGTTTTCTGGCGTAGTTGCGAGTAGAAGACAACCAAAGCTGGATCATCAGTTAAGAAGAGTTTGGCGAGGAGATCAGGAGTGTGCGGGGTTTCGAGGAGGGTGTAGACTGGTGAGATAAGCGCTCTCACAGCCATATCCCTCCGATGCAACATCCAGAATGCCCAGGCCGCAAGCCAGCGATTACCTTCTTGAGCAGCTAGAGGAAGGACTTTCTCTTCGAGCAGTTCTTTGAGGATGGGCCCGCGCTCGCCTTCGTAGACGCGTGTTACGGCGATGGCGAGCTGGAGGTCTTTGAGTTGGTTGAGGATTACATTTATGGCATCTTTGAGGCAGTCTGCTAGGAGAAAAAAGGCAGCTGCATATTCTGGGGTAGGGGTTAGCCAGATCTTTGAGGGAATGGGGTGTGGGATTTACCAAATCGGTGTTTTCCGAGGAGGGCGTAAGCGTTTTTCAAGGCTGCAGTCTTCCACTTCTTCTCGTTGAAGTTGTTTGAGAGAAGCCTGGTCGTGGCACCTTGTTCGCGATTCCAAGCTGCCATACGCCACAGCCCTTGAAGCACTGTCTTCTTTTTGAGAGCTAGGTAGAACAGACTGCAGTCAACTGGGTTCTTCATGTCGCTCTTAGTATACTCGTTTCGGGCGATGATCTCAAATTGCGCTTTCTGATCTCATAGTTAGCGCATGAGGAAACAGTGACATTGGGTAGGCTTACTAGAGAATTAGAATCCGTCATCCACATAAACATGCCACTCTCCCTAGCATGCTCCCAAAGCATTTTGCCATGGAATTGATGAGACACCATATCCACCAAGATATCCTGGCTGTTGCTATGATACGCCCAATTGATCTCCCTCCAAGACAGAAGAACTTCATTCGATCGTCCCCTATGGAGGATATGTTGGCGGAAGAAGAGCATGAATCTAGCCGCATTATCATCCATTGATCGACGCTGCTTCTCTACGATAGCAACGCATTCGACGATGTCTGCTAGATGGATTTGCTCTTGCCTGGAAAGTTGGGGCAGAGCTATCTTCGTCAATTTCTCGTTGATTGAGGCGGCTACACTCTCGGTGACGGTCTCGACCTCATCCTCATTTTCTTCAACAAAAGCTCCGAAGGACTTTGGTCCTTTGTTGATAGCTGTTGAAGATATTGTTGAGTCTCCAGCAGGAGTATAAAACCCCTCCAAATTCATCCCCAGGTGGTTCTCGATGTGATCACCCTCAACATAGTACTTTAGCGTCTTATAAAGCGCTAAAAGCACCCGCTGAACCACCGCACTCTTCCCAGAGAGAGTACACTGTCCCAGAAACTGGGGATGGTAAACCGGAAGAGGCCCATTGAACCTAGTAACGACATCGAAGAGATCCCAAGGTGGTGTTCGACGAGGAAGACTGAGACTCGATACCACTGGAATCGAGAGATCAACTTCTTTGTCGTAAACAAATATTTGGTTACCAGCTCCAATAATCAGATTTCCGCCACTCAGCCAGGTAGAATCTCCAATTGGATGAGGTGTGAGATCCCTGATGCCAAATTCTCGGATAGCGGCCCAGGCAGGGCCTTTGTTGAGATAGTCGAAGCGCATCTGAGCCAGAAGAACGACTCTGTATCTGAAGCCCACAGCAAGAATAGACTGATCATCAGGAGTCGATGTCCAATCCAGATCTTGGATCGTATCCTGAGACTCATAGTCTTGAGAATACTCCAGCTGAGCTCCTCGGACATCCCAAATCGTCAATTCTGATCTGGTGGAGTTGACGAGTGCGGCTTTTCGTATTGAGCTGCCACTGGCAAGTGCAGGCTCGGAAATACCAGTGTCTACAAAGCAGGTCTGAAGCCAGTCTACCCTTTGGTTCACCAGATCAACACGGGCAGTCCATGAGCGCAGCACACCCCGGTGTGTGTACGAGATTGCGATATCTCTGGCAAAGGTGTCAAGGAAGCCGGATACAACGGGAGGTGATCCCGCTGGGTCAACTGGGAGGACGTATTTGAGATCAGCGCTCTCTCCCAGACTGAACCTGCAGAATTGTCGAATGGACGGCCTATAGTATCCATTCGTCTCACCCTTTGGTCCTCCTTGAGGCAGTTGGATTTCCCAAACAATGCCTTCCATCTGATTCGTAATTGTGGCAACATGTGCTATGGGGCCCGATTTCTTCTCCTCCGGTAGCATGAGAATGCAAAGTGGTGTTCCTTTAGCCTCATAATTACAGCTAGCCAGCAAGACAGCTGCGATTTCTCGAGTATCCCATAGCGAAATTCTTGTGTGATGCAAGAAAATGACGAAGTTTCCTTGCCTCATCACACATATCCTATGAATGTGATCTTGCTCCGGAATGAGACTTTGGCGGAAGACCGAAGCTCCACCCTCATGATCCATATGCTTCCAGACAATACTCTCATTACCATCCGTCCTCGACACCACTGCTCTTCCGCTAACATTACGCACGATCTTTTTGATACTAGCCGAATGTCCAGTCCAATTAGCCCTCAGTAAGAACCTATCTGATCTCGGCGAAGGATCGAACAGGTTGGCTACATCACTCTCAAAAAACTCAATCTTTCCATCAAAATGATGGATCAGAACATTAAGCCCACCACCTGACTTATTGCAGTAATTGGAGAACTGCACATAACTCTCGTCGTCCAGGACATCTTTCGGCAAGACTAAGTCTAGTCCATCCACATGCGCAATATTAAAGATGTTCGTCGTCTGCCGCGCCTTACACCCCACATTCTCCAATCCCCACGCTGACATATGCCCATTCTCATCCAGCACAACACATATTTCCGGACTACGATTCGCAACCTCAATTAGATGCGTTAGAGCATGATCATCCTGGTCTTTCCCTGGTCTCCTCTTCTGTACTGCATCTTCAGTCGCCCACATGAAGTCCCGCCCGCCAATCATGAACGCAAACCTAATATCTGATTTAACTTCCATGCTTCGGGGTTGTATCGACTCTTTGAGATCAATCTGCCCCCAAAGCTGCAATATCTGCAACCCATGGGGGTCTGTCGATGCCCAAATCCTCAACATATTATCCGCACATATTGTAAAGAGTACATTGTCAATCGTCTGCTCTGCATAACACGGTCTCTTCCAATACATATTTGTCACGGTCGCCGGATGAGGCAAGTAACTGAAATCGAATCGAGTGTCCTCGGCGCCAAAAGATAGTCGGCGCCATATCTTCACTAATCTGTCGTATTTCCCAGTGGAAGCTATGTAGGCGGAGTCGTAGGAGAAGGTGGCGAATTTGACGGGGTTGGCGATTGCTTGTGTCCAAATTGTGGAGGGGCTGTCTGCTGTTGAGAAAAGCGTAAGAGATGAGCAACCGACGAGTATTTCTTCAGATGCGCCCCATGAGATCGTTGTTGCTGAGTCTGAGGAGTCGTCTATAATTAAGCTATGTTGTAGAGACCACTATTTCCATCAGCACTTGTCCTATTCAACCAGGAATATGAGAGCCCAGAACTTTCAACGCATCTTCTCCTTGGCCGTACGGCTTGTAGACACGTAGGTTGGATCCGGCGCATGTAGCTATCTTTCCAGACGCCTCGTCGATGGTAATGGCCTCGAGGTGGTCCTCATCGTCATCGTAGATGGTTTGGAGGAGCGAATCCGGGCCTGTGAGTATGACGAATGCATTCCCGGTGATGTATGCCTATATCCCACCTTGTCAGATTTTTCTAGCCTAGTAAAAGTGATAGGAAAGCTTCATAGCTCACAATAAGCCTCCTGCTGTCCCAATAGCCAGTGCAGACTGATTGCAACCTGCAATTTGGCTTTCCGGGGAGCACAGCTCTCATGGTGTTAACACAAACGCATGGCAGCCTTTACTTTGGTCTTTATCGGCGCGAAAAGGTCTCTAGGACGAATCTAGAGTCTTATTTTCCGTAGATTATTGAAAAATGTCGTGGTGCTCAAGAAGAGCGGCTTTCGATGGTGAGGTGATTTCGAAGTCTCATGAAGCTTCAGCCACACTTGACAAGGCTGTGGCCTATCACAAGGCTGAAAATTCAGCTAGTCACAAGATAATTCTCACCGTCAATTATTTAAAGGACATGATTTTGATTCAAACTCAATTACTGTATTATAATTGATTATCACATTTTGGCTTTCTCTTTGCATGCAAGAGGCCGTCCGTTACGTACTCTTAGAAGAACGATAAGGTCTCCTATCATCCACAATCCAAATCCCAACTCCTTGTTCCTATTCGACATACCCCAACGCCTCTTGGATGCAACAGATGCAGCCGTCCAATCAGAATATTTACAAAACGCCATGCTTTGATGATTTGAACCCTGTGCTCCCAATTATCCATGAACTCCAACAAAGCTATCACTTCTGTGATGATTCATTATTCGTACTAGTCTCAGGGATATCAGAAAATCCCCGATCTATTCCTCGAGTACTTCGCCCTGGCCCCCTTCGAAGTGAAGAAGGTTGGCCCCCGGAATACTGTGCTCGGAGATGCCTTTCGAATGGTGTCGAGAGTGGCGCTCTTGGGGTAGTTGAGAATCTGACTGTCCGTCTTGATGGCGTCTGTAGGTACCCTGGCAAAGGAGTCGAGACAACAGCCGAATCCACTCCTCTAGCCCAGCCATCAACCTCCATCTCTTCCCCAAACTCTGACCACACCTCAGCTCTTTCTATTTCTCTCTCTGTCTCTCTCATTCGCTCTCTCACCTGCAATGACGCCTGTAAGGCTTCGGACAGCCCGGGTCTTGTCTGCAATGCTTGTTGGTGCCAGTAGTTGAAGATTTTTCTGAATTTCTTTTTGGCATTCTTCTCAGCGATGTCAGCCGCGTAATTTGTTTGAGCCCCTTTCTGAAGAGTGAGGAGATTCCATTTCTTTATTGCACGACTTTGCCGACGTTCTTGGTAAGTCAAGATCGCCTCCTTCTCCAGAGTTTTAAATGCATCTGAGCGTTCTCTCCAAACCACGAATTTCTTCTTCAACATAAGCTCTCGGCCAATTGCTTCGTTTTCCATCAACTCTTCGGTTCGGGCCCGCCACTTGTCAAAGATATCCATTCCCAGAATAGTAGTCCGATTATAACGCATTTCAGAGGCTTGTTCCTGAAAATCGAGAAAATTGCGTGTTCGTTCAATCCAAGTACGGAGCACCCTCCTTGCTAGATTTATCTTCTGCATCCGTCGGACTTGAGCATAAGCCGTTTTCCGTTTCTCACGCTTCACTGTCTCTGCCGATGCTTTCCATAGCCTTATGGCCTTGGTGGTAGCAAAGTAATATTCAGCATCACGGGCCATCTGCAATAACTGTTTGGGGCGCTTAGTCTGCTCCTGCCATTTGGAAAACGTCTTGCCTAAGAGTCGTGGAGTGTGAAAATCCAAAGCAGTAATGTCGAGTTGCTGCCTCGATTCCATGCGGAGATACCAATGGCGCAAGACCGAATTTTGAGTTTTCTGGGAAGAAAATGCATATGCAGCATTCTCTCGTTCTAGACGTTGCTGTCTGACTCTCTGCATTTTCTGGCGCCAGTATTGAAAGGCATTGTAACGTAGCTCCTGTAATTGACCATTTCTCCTCTCCACGGCCATTGAGGTTATGTACCATCTGTAGATGATCTGTGAGAGAATTCGCTTATCGACATGTCTAACCAGCATCTTTGTCCTGGATTTGTGCCGCCAATTCACCATTGCTTCCCGGAGAATCCTCATACGATCGATTGCTGCAGCAAGCTTCTCTTGGCGAGCCCGCTGTAACCATAGGCTAAAAGCTTCTCGAACAATTCGGGTTGAGACGTCTATCTGCAAAATTGCTTTTGCTGGTACGATGCGGGTCTCGCGGCGCCATTTCTTGAGAGGAATCCGGCGGAGATGGTCGTTGAAGTGGCGCTGGGCATCCTGATTTTGCTGAATTCGTGTAGCCGTTTTGGTTCTCCACATGTGGAAAACATTCGACATGAGTCTGAATCGTCGGGCCTCTTCCGCAGCCCGATTGTTCTCCCAAGTCGTATGAGACGCAACAATCCACCGGAATAGAACCTGCCTCTTGGAAGTTTCCTTCCACCGCGCAACTGCTTTGCTTTCCCGTCGCCTTCGGATCCATTCCCTGTAGGCCTTTTCGACGAGACTTCCGGCATATAGTGACATGGCGGATGTCTCCTGGTCCAAGACACCTGAGTATCGCCCTTTCCAAACGGAGAAGAATTTCTTGAGCACTTGTCGGCGAACTTTGAGCTCATTGACGGCCGTAATATCTCGCCAAGCATTAAAAATCCGAGTCCTTACAATATGTCTTCTAGCCAAGGCAGTGCGCTGAACCTGCTCGTTAGCACAAGCTGACCAATGCGTGAAAGCAATGTGCATGAGATAAAGATCTCTCGCTCTCTTCGCCCGTCGCTCATAAAGCTCCCAAAATCTTTCCGTTTCTGTAACCTGGTGTCTCTCACGAGCGCGGTCCTTCCAGGCATCTATTGCTGATCGGAGCAAGACCCTTCTATCATAAGTCGTGGATATCAGATCAAGGCCAGCATTGTCCTGTCTAAGTTGAAATGCTGCATCTCTCCAATTTCTTATCAGACGCTTCACTAAGAGGCGGAGTTGATGTTGATTGACCAATGATGCCTTTAGCTGCATCAGCTCTTCTGGGTCTTTATCCTGTGGAGAATTTTGAAATGAATCTACCGTAGTGTCATCTGTTGTCCTAGACGTGATTCCCGTGAATTCACTCGGGGCTTGAGACGCGGAGAATGATTGTATATTGGGACGGTGGCCATGCGCTGTTGATCCAGATGTCCGACGGATGCGCATGCTACCATTAGTAGAAACGGATCTCCCACGACCTCTCCGAATCTTCTCTGGCCGTGCGTCTAGCCAGGCTCCCACACTGGCTCTAGAGCTATGCTGGGCATTCTCATCGTTATGTTGGTCGACCGTTGTCTGGGTTGGATAGAACGCTGCGACCGGTGCCGCTGGTCTCGAGATATTCGTGGTTCTAACACTAGGTGGCTGGATTTTCTCCATAAATGAGGAATACGAGTTGCGCCGTCTAGCCAAGTCTCCCTTTCCATTCCCAGTCCATGCCTCGCTCTCAGAATTCCGCCTTCGCCTACTTTGTAATTCCGGGGTGCTCTCTCCATTCCCTTGGCTACTCGGGTAGTCGTTCGCGCTCCCATTTTCGACACCATTCCGCTCAAGGCCCTGCCATCCATCTTCTGCGGACTCGGGCTCCAACCTGACCTCCCCACTACCACCTCCTTCCGTCTCATCATATCCGTCCTCATCTTTGTCCTCACCTCCAGCTCCTTCACCATCAAATTCAATCTCAATCCCCATCCTCGCCAACACCGCCTCAAACTTCTCGCGCAGTGTCGCCGGGCCTCGCAACCCCCCAATCTTAAACATAACGCGCGCGAAACGATGGTCATGATTAGCATCAATGCTATTTCTAGGAAGAATATCATGATATGCCTCGAATAACGCGCCTGTAGGTAATCGATCGCGCTCCGGCAGGTTTGGGAGCTTGGCTTCGGCCAGCTGGACGATATCCCAAAGTATTCGTACATCTTGAGAGCCAAACCAATCAGACCCAGCCTTTTCGACGGATTTTTTTGGGGCTCGGTTTGGGGAAACTGACCTTCATTGCTGTAATAGGGTTCCGCGTTATCAGGTCCGGCATTGGATTGCGGAAGATGGCCTGGGGGAGGCATCTAGTGGAAGGCATTCGGGAGTGGTGATTCTGCGTTGCTCTGTTGATGGCGCATAATTTCAAGAAGTCAGCGAGGTGCGTTTGTTATTCCTGCGAGTCGTGTTTACTTCAAGCAAAAGGTGTGTTGATTTTGGTGGAAGTGATTCTTGTCTTGCGTGCTATGGTTCGCGCTCGAAGTATGAGCAGGGGTCCGTTTAGCGCTTTTGATCGGAGGCTAGCCGAGGTGGGACAAGTGCTTGCATCTCGAAGTCGAAGTCGTCAACAGATCTCCAAGTCGAAAGTCAACAAGCCATTCAAGCTCATCTGAATAACTCCCTTGGCCACTTCAAGAATGCCTCCACGAACCAGGCCAATTGAGAAATTTGCTCAAGCAGTTGCCAAATGCTCAACAGAGGTACGTTTAGCCCCTGTTACCACAAGACATATCTAAAGATATCGCAGGCTTCAGTTTACGGCAAATGTATTGTTGCCGATTACAATTCTGTCCATAAAGATAAATGTCTCACGCAATTCCTAAGATTAAAGGATTGTTATATTGTAAGATTGAATACTTATAACAAGCTTTCTCGTTTCAGAGCTTATAAAATTTCAGGCCGCTGCAAAGAAGCCATGACGAAGTCGCATATTAGCAAGGGTTTTCATGTCAGGCCGTGCAGGGGTTGGGCACTTGAAGTAACGCTACGTTCTGGAAGGATGAAAATGAGATTCTATTGTCTTCATTCATAGCTACTTTAGATCATGAGATCGGCCCAAGCTCTAGCTTTTACAACCAAACAAGTCCGGAATCAAAGCTTTAACAGCCTCAACAAAAACACCGCTTTTTGAATCTCCTGCTCCTCCTGTAAAATAACGCCCTCCTCTGGCTCGTCCGGGATCTCCCCACCATCCTCAGTGACCACATGGTGATCAATCGGTCTTCGAAGCGCCTTCTCAATAGCCTTAGCCTGTGCTGTGAACGCACTCCCAAGTCCAATCTTGTCAGGGTCAGAAAGCACCTTGTACTCCATCTTCACGTCATCGGTAGGTTGAAGACCGGCCTTCTTTCGTAATCTCTGGACACGATTGATGATTTCTCGGCCCAAGGCTTCATCTGCTAGCTCAGGATAGATTTCTGCATCTAGAATGGTGAGTACGTCTTCGTCGGTATTGGTTTCGAGGTTCTTGGACGAAGCATCGTCCTTCAAGCCTCGCTTCACTACCAGGTCTTCCTTCTCGAGCTTGATGCCAGCCACTTCAATAGTCTTGTTGATCATGAAGCCGTAGACTTGCTCACTCGTCAAATCTGGCAGAGCCTTCTTGACCTGTTGAACAGCTTTTTTCAACTTCTTTCCAAGTACTGGCCAATCAGCAGTGCAGCTGTATTGGACATTGTGTTTGGCCTCGTCCGATGTCAAGACTAGGTTCTGGATGTTGAGCTCCTCAGTGATATAGCCTTCTAGAGATTTAACATCTTCTAGGTAAATGGGATCAGCGTGAATGACAATTAGTGACTTCAAAGGGGTCTTGAGACCGACAGTGCGGCGTTCTCTCGACACTCTGGCTAGCTCAATGACACGCTGCATACGGCCAACACGTCTCTCGATCTCAAAGTTAAACAGCTCCTCTCTGACGTCTGGGAAAGCGAGAAAATGAACACTGCGAGGATCTGCGCCTTGCAGGTTCTTGGGGATATATGGCAGCAAAAGCTGGTATATTTTGTCGGTGATAAAGGGGGTAAAAGGCGCGAGGCCCTTCACGAGAGTAAAGAGAACCTCGAAGAGCGAGTTCAACGCGTGTATAGTATCTTGAACACCGAACTCTCCCTTTAGGCGCTTTCGGTTGAACCGAATATACCAGTTAGTAGTATCATCAATGAGACCGAGAAGTCGGGGAACAACTGTGTAAAGTCGGTAACCTGTCCTCGTTAGTATCATTATAAGCTTCAAAACACATCTCATCTCACCTGCCATCTCCGTATTGACAAACTTTAGCAAGCTCTGGCAATTTGCTAGAATCCACTTGTCCATAACGTTAGTGTTTGTGGCTTCCGCACCAGGGTCGAAACAGAAGTCAATGTTTTCAATTTTCTTCAACAGTGCAACTTGTCCCTCAAAGAACTTGTAACTGTTCCACAATGGCAATAGAACCTTGGCCACAACCTCCTTGACACCTAGCTCCTTGAATCGCAGCGGCTCTGCTCTGACAACTGGCGAGTTAATCAAATAAAGACGTAGCGCATCGGAACCATACTTGTCCATAATGGTGGTTGGATCCGGGTAGTTCTTCAGTCGCTTTGACATCTTCTTTCCATCTTCAGCTAGGACCATTCCATTAACAACACAGTTTTTGAACGGGATCTTCCCGAACAAATGTGTGCCAAGAACAAGAAGTGTGTAGAACCATCCTCTGGTTTGGTCTAGACCTTCGGCGACGAAATCGCCAGGGAATGACTTCTCGAACTTCTCCTTATTCTCAAATGGGTAGTGCTGACTCGCATAGGGCATGCTACCAGACTCAAACCAGCAGTCGAAAACTTCCTCCACACGCTTCAATGTACCCTTGCCCATCTTACTTGGGATGGTAATGTGATCAATCTTATCACGGTGCAGATCAGTAATCTCACCAGTGTAACCACTTAACTCCTTCAGCTCAGCAATGCTGCCAATGCAAACTTTCTCCTCAAAATCATCACTAACCCACAAAGGGATTGGAGTGCCCCAATACCGATTCCGGGAGACGTTCCAGTCACGGGCGTTAGCGATCCAGCTGGCAAAACGTCTCTCCTTGACGAACGAAGGAACCCAATGCGAATCCTCAATATTCTTCAACATCTGGGGTACAATTTCGGGAATTCTGATGAACCATGAAGGGACCATTCGGTAGATAAGTGGTGTATCTGATCGAGGACACATGGGGTAACTATGCCTAATCTGAGATTCGACAACAAGCCTTCCAGTACCCTTCAAGTATTTAATGATGGCCTTATCGGCAGCCTTCACATGCTGACCAGCGAAGTCTCTGACTATAGAAGTGAAGTGACCAGTATCGTCGACAGGATTTGGTGGGGGTCTCTTCTCGGTGATGACGCCGGCCTTCATTGCAACATCGTAATCATCCTCGCCGAAAGCGGGAGCTTGATGGACAATACCAACACCACTATCATCCGTAACGTATGTAGCATTGAAAACCTTGAAGCCGTAGTCCTTGAACTCCTCATAGAAGTAGTCGAAGAGAGGCTCGTATTTCCAGCCAAGCATCTCCTTACCCTTAATCTTCTCGATGATCTCAAATTTAGCCTTCTTGACATCCTTGTAGATTGTTCCTAAAAGCTTCTCCAACAAAATATAGTTTTTTCCAGATGTCTTGTCGTGAATCTTAACGTATTCAAAGTCCGGGTGAGCAGCCAAGCCAAGATGCGAGGGAAGAGTCCATGGTGTTGTGGTCCAGGCGAGCAGGCAAGTGTTGGGATCTGACAAGAGAGGGAAGGAGACTACAACCGTCGGGTCGGTAATGTCTTGGTAGTTCTGGTTTGCCTCGAAGTTACTCAAAGCCGTTGTAAGAACAGTCGAGTATGGCATGACTCGGTAGCCTTGGTAGACAGCGCCTTTGTCGAAGATCTTCTTGAAAACCCACCATTCTGACTCCATGAACGTAGGATCCATCGTCTTGTAATCATTGTCGAAGTCAATCCACCGACCCAGTCTGTCGATGGTCACCTGCCATTCCGCCGAATATCTCATCACAATAGCCCTGCACTCCGCATTGTATTTCGCAAGACCAAGCTTCATAACTGCATCCTTGCCAGAGATACCTAGTTTCTTGTCAATCTCGTGCTCAATAGGTAGTCCGTGTGTGTCCCAGCCAAATCGTCTTTCCACATGGTAGCCTTTCATAGACCAATATCGGGGAATGATGTCTTTGATAGTCGATGCGAGAAGATGGCCATAATGCGGCAGACCCCTGTGCAATGTCAGTATTTACTTCTTGTGCTGTTCTCGTGCTCTTTTGGTGGTGTAAATAGCGGGGTATCGTACGTAGCAAAAGGAGGTCCATCGTAAAATACATAATCCGGGCGTCCTTCTGAGAGCTTGACTTGGGTTTTGAAAGCTTCAATTTCTTTCCACCGCTTGAGAACGATTTCCTCTTCCTTAGGGAAGTCGATGCTCATTTTGGCGGTGGGGGTGGAAACTTTGATAAATTCTCCCTAGGCCGTAAAATGGCAGAACCTCGCGCGTTGAATTCGTGTCCGACTCAATTTTAGAACTTCGATAATACCAACTAGGCTTGGAGTTGGGTTCAGTTTTGAAGTTGAGTCAACAATCCTCGAGGAGTCACGGCGGGGTCGCCTCCAAATTTGAAATGTGCTGTTCCACGGCGGAAAAGTTGTCCAATCGGAGCCATCTGAGAGCTCAGCCTCGCTTACTAATCATGGTGGGGAGAGGGGCGGAAGTGAGCCTCCAATATTGACGTAAACTGAATCCTCACTGAAGATGCGTATTTTAATCCTGGTAGAAATCGATTCAGTGCGCCCATGTTTCCCACCCATATCCAGTCTCATTATAATCAGTGCCAACTTGAGAACTTTTCAATTGGTATATGCTCAAATCCCCCACTCCACTGATCTTTGTACGCCAGCGCAGCTATATCACTGGTATAGTACAATTAGACTCCACTAATCAACCCCACTCTCATTCTCACCCTCTCCATCTTCACCGTCCTCTTCATCCTCATCATCGGTAATTTCACCCCCCAAATCTTTTACCTTCTTCCTGTATTTCTTCACTCTCTCTTCAGAGTCCTCGAAGATGAGCAAGAAGTCATCATATTCCCCCTGTAGAGTTTGCTTCTCTACTTCCTTCTCTGCTACAGCAGCTTCTGCTTTTAGAGCTGCGTCGCTCCAAATCTTGCTCTGCGCTTCGAACTCTCTCGCTTTATCTTCGGCTCGCTGTAAGCAAGCGGCTTGCTCGTTGCTCTTCACTGTATATACTTCGTGGGCTGTTTGGAGGTCTTGGACATGGTTTTTGTTGGCCTAATTGTGTAAGCGATTTTTGGAACAATGTAGAACAGAATTTACCTTGGCCAAATCAGCTTCAAGCCTCTTAGCTGCGTTCTGAAGGCCACTGATTTCTGCCTCCATTCGCTTTCGCATCCTTTCAGAATTTGCATCGGCTGTCTTTTGAATATGTTCTAGTTGTCGCTGGTGACCCTGGGTTATCTGGGCCTCATTGGCTTCAGCAGTCCTCTGAACCTGCTCAAGCTGCCTCTGGAGGTCCTGTATTGCTCTTCCGTGTTCTTCACGTAGCTTACTACATAATATTAGGTCCACTGCGAATTAGGGGACATTCAACTTACCCTGTCTCTTCCTCGTGATGCTTTTGAAGGGCTTCATTTACATGTTTGATCCTCGCGAACTCGACTTTGGAGGTTTCTTTAACTCTCCGATGATCGGCTTGCTCCTGTCCCAACTGTATGCCAACAGAGACTAATTCTTCCTCGGCTTTTTGGAGCGCTTTGGCCTTCTCTTCGAGCTGTGAGCGCAAAGCGTCTACCAATTCGCGAGAAATTCCCTTTTGTACACCGTTGGCCACCACAGGTACTTCCATCCCTGGATCACGGTCGATTGCTCGAAGCACGCGGCTAAAGTTGTCCTTCACAAAGTCCACAAAAGTCTTGTCAAACACAACTTCTGGCAAGCCCCCGTTTTTAGCTGAGCTAAGTTTTTGCGGGAGAACTTCGAAGTCTCGCAATAGCGGGTGGGCCCTGAGTTTGTTGAGCCGATCGATGTACTGCTCACGGCCGACTTGTGAGGCTAGGATTGGATGGATGGCAGCTCTGGGAACGGGCGAGTCTTTGGTCGAGAACTCGTATACAATCCCCAGGAGCATAGCACAAAGCCCCGGAACAATGGTCACATCAACTCCAGGGCGTAGGAGGGTTTGAACAAGACTTTGAATATTGCTGCCTTCGCCCAGAAAATCGTTAACCCCATCAGGGTCTTCGAAAAGCCATCCGCAAAGCAGCATTAGATATGCCACAAGTACCCGCTCGTCAAAGTCTTTCTGAATTCCAATTATAAGGTTCTCGGTTAAGGTCTGAATACATGTCACAACTTCTTCACCTTGGGAGGCATCACCCTCGGCAACACTCATTGCTAGTGTCTTTCCATCTCCATCTTCGAAGATCAGATGAAAGAGAATGACTGCTGCAAACCAATACCGATACGGATCGGTCGAGACATGGTTATCCAATGGCTGTAAAAGAGTTGTCAAGACATTTGCAGTCTCATCAGCCCCGGATGTATGGCCATCGATAGCACGTCGAAGGAAATGCTTTCGAATAACTGGATGATGATAGAAATATGCTTTTATACACTCACATGCTGCAAGTCGAGAATCGAAGGCTGCTAATTGTGGCACGCTTAGTGTGAGATCAAGCAAACCATCTATAACATAGACTTGTGGAATTCCGTTGTGTTGGGCAGGATTATTTTCCTCTTCCGGTTCATCCAAAACAGAGGTAACCCTCAACTGTGCAAATTGCTCTTGAATGCTCGAGTTGCCGCGAATGAGATCAGCGCAAGTTGTTAAGGCCTAAATAATTCGCGTCAACATATGAACTAAATATATGAAACACATGGAGGAATAAAACGTACGTACCTCAGCTTTGATCTGCATTTCAGTTGAGCGGTTGAAGGCCATTTGTAAGACCTGGTTGAGAACACCATGTTGCCAAAAGGAAGCTTGGTTTGCCTGCGTCCCAACTCCACCGGTGATAAGAAATAGCCTTAGAACAGCTAACAGGGCGTACATGTTTCTGTTCCTCTGGACTTTTGCCCACTCAGCTACCTCTTCTTGCACATCCGCTTCAACGAGGAGAGCATCATTCAGTAAACGGGCCACCTTGGATACACAACCAGCTTCTCTGAAGAAGGACTGATTTGATGCATTTAGCCGAAGTAGATTTGCGAGAAGTATCAGGCAATCCTCCACGATTCTGTCTCCGTGAAGTAAAGATCCTTCGGATTTAATTATGGAGAATATTCGCTCAAAGGCATCCTCAAAAGCAACCCGCTTCTGTAATTCGGCCGAATTCGGCGTTAAGTATGTGAGTAGTGATAGTCCTTCATTTCGAACCTGGTCTCTCTTATCATCCAACACAGCTACAAGTCTGGAGATTCCTAAAGGAGCCGTAAAGATACACTCCTCTGTACGCTCAGTACGAGATGCTAGAATGGCAGAGAGAAGTTGTAGCGAGTAAAGGCGCGAGTAGAAGTCCTTAGTATCCAGAAAGTCTAAGAGCAGGTTGATATTTTCTTGTCGTTGGGTAAACTCATCTGCAAGCCAGAGAGCAATCTCTTCACTCGCTTCGGGGCTATTCTCATTGGGATTAAAGAGCATCAAGAGAGTCTACATAATTGTCAGATCTTAGTCTTGGTCTAAGTTATAGGTATTTGATATGTTACCTCGAGAGTGACCTTGACTGTGTCCACATCTTCACCATCTTTGCTCAAACTCCCAATTAAGCCCCGCAGAGCTTCCGATGCAACACTGGCGGGATAGTCCTTCGCAAAACTTCGTAGACCAAGAATCGAACTCCGTCGGTCTTCGAGAAGACTGGCAGAGGTAAGTCGTCCAGAAAGTGTCTGAATAGTATCTGTCACGGTCTGCCGCGCCGGCGCCGCTGCAATGGCGAACATTTCTTTTTATGAGTTTCAATTGTAGTTGCCATCAGTTATCATGAATATCATGAAAAGTTCCTCTCCCATGCGTAGGCACCTCATGCTCAAAGAGTCGGGAGCATTGAAATGTACAGCTGTGCCTTCACGCAAGGCGGCGAGGCCACTCGACAGGGGTCTGCACCAGCCGCATCCAAAATTTAGGCCAGCTTCGAAAGTCAAACCAAAGCCTTCTTCATTGCCTCCCAACTCAACACGGCCATCCCAAAATCGCGCTGGAGATTCGCGATATCTCATGTAGTTTATCTTTACGACATCGCAATAATAATTTTCGCCCTGCCACAGGGTATACCTAGCAAAGCTAGGTACCACGCAGCCTTACGAAGTTAGGTTCGCAGCCAATTCGCAAGCATCGAAAAGCCTCATAATACCATCACCGCAGAGCCTTCACGAACGCCAACATGGGTGTTCCAGGTGCGCCGTTCCCCTATTCATTCTTCAAATATCCAAGTGCTCGATACTGACATCTATGATGAATAGCTCTGTTTCGCTGGCTCAGCCAGAAATACGTAAATTGACCACGATTCCACCTTCAAACTGCAGAAAGCTAATGCTATCACAGCCCAAAATCGTGAGCCCTGTTATCGAAGAGCAGCCGCTTGAGATTGACGGTGTAGAAATTCCAGTCGACACTCGAGGCAAGAATCCGAATGGCGAAGAGTTTGATAATTTGTACCTCGACATGAATGGCATAGTTCATCCCTGCTCTCACCCTGAAGACGGACCGGCCCCCAAAGATGAGGAGGAAATGATGATGGCTATCTTCAAGTACACCGACCGCGTTGTAAATATGGTCCGTCCGAGAAAATTATTGATGATCGCCATCGATGGTGTCGCTCCTCGCGCAAAGATGAACCAGCAACGTTCCCGGCGTTTCCGATCTGCCCAGGAGGCTCAAGAAAAAGCGAAGGACAAAGAAGAATTACTCAAAATGCTCAAGTCGCAAGGCGGCCATATCGAAGAGCCAGAAATCAAAAAAGCTTGGGATTCCAATGAAATCACACCCGGCACTCCTTTCATGGATATATTGGCCGCTAGCTTGAGATACTGGATCTCCTATAAACTCAACACCGATCCCGCATGGGCTAAAATGAAAGTTATCATATCTGACTCTACCGTCCCTGGTGAGGGTGAGCACAAGATTATGGAATTCATTAGATCCCAGAGATCCTCGCCTGAGCATGACCCGAACACCAGACACGTTATCTATGGTTTAGATGCAGATTTGATCATGTTAGGGCTAGGTACTCATGAACCTCATTTCCGTGTTCTTCGAGAAGATGTATTCGCCCAAGATTCCAAGCCTAGGACCTGTCATCTATGCGGCCAGGCCGGACATCAAGCCAGAGAGTGCACTGGTGAAGCAAAGGTAAAGGATGGAGAATTCGATGAAAAGGACAGTGCACCGCCACTGAAACCATTCATTTGGCTCCATGTCTCAGTTCTTCGAGAGTACTTGGCCGCCGAGCTCTATGTCCCAAGTCAGCCTTTCAGATTTGATCTAGAGAGAGCCATTGATGACTGGGTTTTCATGTGTTTCTTTGTCGGGAACGACTTTTTGCCACATCTTCCCAGTCTTGAAATTCGCGAAAATGGAATTGATACTCTTATTGCAATTTGGCGTGACAACATTCCTTTCATGGGAGGCTATCTTACCAAGGACGGTCATGTTGATCTTGAAAGAGCTCAATTTATTCTTGATGGGCTAGCTAAGCAGGAAGATGCCATTTTTCGCAGACGAAAGCAGACCGAAGACAAGCGAGAGGCCAACGCAAAGCGTCGTAAGCTTCAAGAAGAGAACGGTGGTCGAGGTGGCCGTGGAGGTCGTGGTGGCCGTGGAGGTCGCGGAGGCCGTGGTGGATATCAAGACGAAGCATCGATAAACCGCGAGAACGCCAGAGTGACGAACGATGAGCCTCAAGGTCTTGCTACTTTCGCCCCCAGTGAGATGAAGGCAATGACACACGACATGGTAGTGAACCGTGGCGCAATTCACAAGGCAAACCTAGCCAACAAGAGTGCTGCTGCTGCTCTCAAGAGTCAAATGAGTGGCAAACCATCGGCTGATGAGGAGGCTAATGGTGCTAACACTGATACCTTGCCAGCATCAGCTCTTGGAAAGCGCAAGGCAGATTTGCTCGAGGATGATGATAGCAGTACACCAGGGCAAAACACACCGCAACCAGGAACTCCAGCAACTTCAAGCGATGAGCTAGCACCGGATACAGTACGATTGTGGGATGAGGGTTATGCTGATCGATATTACGAACAGAAGTTCAAGGCAGATCCTCAAGATATCGAGTTCCGACACAAAGTTGCCAGAGCCTATGTTGAAGGTCTTGCTTGGGTCTTGCTTTACTACTTCCAGGGTTGCCCGTCTTGGGATTGGTATTACCCATATCACTACGCTCCATTCGCAGCGGACTTTGCCGACCTCTCAGAAATGAAGATCAGTTTTACGCATGGTCGAATCTTTAGGCCCTTTGAACAACTCATGGGTGTGCTTCCTGCTGCTTCCAGGCAGGCCATCCCTCCAATTTTCCACGATTTGATGACAAACCCGGACAGTGAGATTATTGATTTCTACCCAGAAGACTTTGTTGTTGATCTCAACGGAAAGAAGTTCGCTTGGCAAGGTGTTGCTCTTTTGCCATTTATTGACTCCACCCGCTTGCTAGACGCAATGAACAAGAAGTACCCTTTGCTACCACCAGATGTCGCCGCACGCAACGGTGTAGGCTCAGACGTTCTTATCGTTGCTGAAGCTCATCAAGAACTTTACGATGATCTTGCCACAAATTTCTACTCTAAAAAGCAAGGAGAATCCCATTTCAAATTGAACCCCCGAATCAGCGAGGGTCTCAGTGGAAAAGTCATCAAGAACGATGCTCACATTCCTCACTCAGCTTTGACGTTCCCTCTCACCAGTGGGCTGATGCCTAGTTTAGATGATGATCGGTCTATTACGTGAGTCTTTCTGTTGTTTTGACGAGAATTTCGCTAATAATTTCTAGTGTGCATTATGAAATGCCCAAATCTACTCATATTCACAAGTCCATGTTACTAAAGGGTGTGAAATTCAATCCACCAGCATTGAATCCTTCTGATATCGAGGTAACCAAATCAAAGGCAGCAAGATCAGGCAGACAACATGGAGGTGTGCCTTTGAACGGAGACGGTAGAGGCCGAAATCAGTTTAACTATTCCAATGATCAGTACGAACGACAGGGGAATAACCGGCAATTACACGGCTCTCAGTCATACAACAACCCGTTCCCGGCTCCTCCCCCCGGATGGCAACCCCCTCCACCGGGCAGTGGTAACTTTGGCCGAGGACCTCCACCTGCAGCCTATGGGGGTAGGGATCAATATGGCAGAGATCAATACCAACCGCCGCCGCCGCCTGGCTATGGACAACCTGCCCCAGGATATGGTGGATATGGTCAACAATCTAATCATGGCCCCCCAGGATATGGTGATCAAGGCCGTCGTGGAGGCGGAGGCGGAGACTCGTATCGAGGCAACGGTGGTAGCTACAGAGGCCGCAATGATCAGTACCGCGAAAACGGATACAGAGGACGTTAAGTAAAATGCCTCCTGGCGTTATGGGAGGAGCTAGTCATGCCAGGCCCTTCCCACTAACGTCATGAAATTAGCCACTTGATACGCACTGGAATTGAAATCTGGAAGTTGATCTGAACCAGCAGACGTGAAGATGGGGAGCTGTATTGTAATCTTGCTTGTTACGCGCATTCTGTAAATTATTAAATCCAAAAAAAAACAAAAAACAAAAGCTGCTGCCCCAAAAATCCCACGTTCTTCCTATTTGTTGCGGTTACAAATGGAACTTGAGAAGCCCTCTCCCACTCCAGTAAACCAGTTCTCTCGTGAAGCTTCTGATCAGGCCAAGTCGCGCGGGTTACAAAACGTCGAGACAAACGGCTGATGGAGGGGTTGCGACCAGGGGGTCTCCCATGCAGGTCATCTTAAAGCCTTCAGGACGAATGAATGGCTGAAGCCCAGTTGAGGCCACACACGACCGAGACAGATTCAGGTACAAACGTACGAACGGACCAAACACCTCCGCGCCATCAACCTGTGAAATCTCAAGCGGTGCTTGGTATCTCTCCTCAAAATTGCTCAGCTACACCAAATTCCCAGCAACCGCTCCTTGCACCTTCACTCTCTCGGGAACACAGCGCCAAGACCATTCGCTAGCTACAGTACGTCCGATACTGTACTGTACCCCTCAATAGCAGTATCGCCCTAGCAGTACCGTCTCGAATCCACAAAACGACCAGACGACGCCCAATACTCGCCAGACTAGCCACATGTCTGACGACCATTGATAAGACTGGCAATCAGGCCAAGGCCTTCCCTCAGTATGAATGGAGATACGAGCCTAGTCGTCACCCTGGTGGACCGACTTACAACAAGAGTAACCTTTCTGCTATCGAAGCTCCGGCGTTGAGCGCGTGCTAATCTGTGTCTGCTGCAGCTTCCCCATCGGACTGGTTCTCCGCTCCAAGAATTCAATCGCGACGAGATCGTTGTCCTCACACGCGCAACTTTGGTGGGTGTTAGTACATCGTGTATTGGTGTAGTTGTAGAGACTCTGGTTCAGCTGCTTGAGGATCTCTCTAGACCGTACAAGGGCATACAGTCGCATCCTATACATGTTATTCACTCGGAGCTTTACGTGGTAGAACTTTTGGCGGAATGTTGCCAGACCAGCTGGACAGGCTTGAATTCAGCAGTTGGCGAAGATGGGGAGAGCTCCGAAACCGAAGACTCTGGCTCCGAGGACCCTCCACCTCCCAAACCCCGATTCGATCAACAGAGGCGTGCTTCTCGGAACAAGCTGCTGAGGTTACATAATGCACCGGAACCCCTACCGGACGATTTGGTCAAGAGGACTATAGATGCTGTCAAATTATTCACGAGGCCAGTCTCTGAAGGTTATGTTTTTCCAGCAGCCAACATATTGGACGACTTTGTTACGGGGAATCCTGCTCCAACTCCTGGCCCCCAGGATGCCAATTCTACCAATGGTCATGTCAATGGGCAAGAGGTATCTAAGTTGCTTCTTGAGCAGTTTGACAACATTGAAGCATATTCCCGGGGGATTTTGGAATATGTCTCTTTCTCGAACTGGACTCGAGTCCTCGAGTATCTCAGGGCCGCACTTCAACAAGCAGCTCATTTACCGCCTGGAAATACTGCCCAGGCTAGCCCTGTGGTAGAGGATGATAAGAGCGCTCTCATCACTCTTCGATTGCTATCATCTTTCTGGGTGGACAGTCACAAACTAAGTGTCATCATTAAGGAGATCTGTGGCAGTTTCTTGCATCTCCGGAAGCCATTCCAGAGTACGGTAGTAGCAGTTCTACCGATGGTGATTGCCAGATGGCTTGAACGAAACCCAAAAGAGTTCATCGAGCTCCACTCTACTCGCAAACGACTAGACGGTGGCGCGGAAACACTATTCGACATGACGAACACTATGATAGATGGAGGCCGGAGGAAGGCGCTTCTCTTCCCATTCCAGACGTCCCTATTACTGCTACTCCCAGATGTCTTTGAAGTTGCAAGCAATATGCGGGATATCAAGAGTAGCAGTATCTCAAAGAAAGTCTCGTTCCTAGAAATGCTGCGGAAAGCCTTGAGAAACAGAAACGAGACAGCCATTCTCTGTCTTATCGGCGTCTTAAGAGTGGCCCGACATTTTCCTCTAGACAGTGATGCTGCTATTCTCAGCTATGCCTTGGATGTGCAGGAGGAGGTACGAGAGGCCGTTTTTAGAAGAACTACTCCTGGTATGGACTCAGCAAATATTGACCTTACCCTTATGACGGCTGCTTTTGTCTGTCTTGCGCATCTCAACTTTGAATCTTGTGTGGATAATCTGGCTCCTCAATGTCTGGCTCCTGCTGCACCCCGGGAATTCAAGGTTGCTATTATCGGGGCATGTGCCCATTTTGCCAGAGAGTCGAATTCTGGGGAGTATGAGCCGCTATTTACTAAAGTTGCTGAGTTTGTTCGGGCACAATTAAAAGTAGGATCCCATACTCCCCAAACTATCTACCATGTTTCTCACGACCCTCAGACAACCGCAGCAAGACCGCGGAATTCCTACCCAGACGAAGCCTGCACCCTCCTCAAACCCCTCGATATCGCATCCTCCTCCATGGACATTATCTACGCCATCCTAACATTCCTGGAAACTTCTCCTCTAACACTCTTCACCGGCGCGCCAACAAACGGTGAAGAATGGCTCGCTTTCTATGAAGACATATATTCAGCATTCATACCATATTTGGTAACAGATGATGAACGAATTAGGCACTTGACGAGCAAGGTTGCGAGAAAAATTTTATCCGATAGCACAGTTTTGCTGTGGCGGAAGAGTAAGAGCTTGGGATCGAAGATGTTTAAGTATAATTTTTGGAAGTCTACGTCTGTAGTACTTATAACCGTTTGTGAGAAGTTGATCAATATGGACGATGATGAGAAGCCGACTCTGGCCTTCATCCATGACTACTTAGAATCCCGACTTGCACTTTTAAAAGAGATTAAGGTCAGTCGCCCTGAAAACTACTGCTAAAGCACAGTCTAACACCTTAGAAGGAATTGACTGAGATAACTGACGATATGCCTGAGCGCGCAGCCGCGTGTACAAAACTTGAGACAGCATTTTTGGTTGCACTCTGCTCCACTAATATTTCAATTTGCCAGCTAGTCACCAAATGTATATTCTTGTTCTGTCAAGAGTCTCGACTTATAGATGCTGGTCCAAGCAAGTCGTCAATTCCAACTCTTCGGAATGTAGAGGTGTATCTTGAAATATCGACAAGAGACTTTCGCTTCACTGGACTGGTAGCATTCCAGAAACGAGTTCGAGGACTACTCCGGCAAATACAAAATCCCACTGCAGGACTTCTGACTGCTTGGGAAACTGTCTTCGACAGCTGGCTTAAAAGATCCAAGCAAATCTTTGCTCGCTCAACTGACATGCTGGACGAGAGGTCGCTCGTGGAATGGCGCAATTACTCCGGATTTCTTGCTTCACTGGGAGGTATATGCATTTCCGATCAAGGAATAGCCCCTGAAGAAGCCGGTCTAGCTGGCCTAAGATGGATCGACAGACTTGCCCCAGAAAGCTATGGCGACACTTTTCTGATCCGATATATGAAGCAGAGCGTTCAACTTCTGGCCAGCAGCAACGTGAGGATACGGGAAGCAACACGAGAGACATTGTGTACGGAGCTTTCTTCTCCTCTATATCTACCCTTATTTGAGAGCCTTGAATCCGAGCTTGGTGTCCTGTTCGACAGCCCTCGGACTAACACATCGCTTTCTATGGATTCCCGTGTTATCTTTGCGGAGCAAGCAGCCGCACTTCTCAAGAGCATTGTCGAAAGACTTGGCGGACCAGCAGATGTTGGAACTGCCCTATCGATAGATGTTGGGGCCTTGACCTTGAGCTTTGCTAAGTTCTTAGACGATATAACGGACAGCCCTAGTATACTAAGGGTCAAAATCAAGATCTGCCAACTGTGCGAGACGGTCACCCAGAAAAAGGAACTCCTCAATCTACGGCACGATGTGCGCATTAGGAACCAGCTCCTAGAAGTAATATTCGGTTGGATAGCACGCCCAGGATCTCCAAAGGACGCTGTTCTCTCTGCCGGTGCTCGCGCGGATGAGATCTTACGACTTCAAAAGGACTTGGACCGTGCCTGTCTGAAAGCCCTCGCTGATCTAACATACCGACTGCCTCTCCAACCAGCGGAAGGTCAGACAGACGCCGACACTAGTGATCTCAAAGCCCAAATGTTCCACACCTATTTCAATCGATTTCTCTCACTCCTAAACTATGAATCTTCTGAAGTCGGTCGGAACGATGTCCGACTAGCTTCCATGAACAGCGACGAAGCCATGACAACCCCGGAGCTGGCTATCAGTGCTCTCTCGAATTTGCTTAGCGCTAATATTGATGTTGGCTTAAAACATTCGCTGGGGATTGGGTATCACGAAGACCTGGATATTAGGACGGCTTTTGTGAAGGTTTTGTGCAATATTCTGATTCAGGGGACCGAGTTTAATAATCTTTCGGAGGGAGCGGTTAATGAGAAGTATGATGAGTTGTTGGAACTTCTCATCGACGATATGGCCCTGACAATTGCGCTTTGCGATGCTTGTCCGAGCACTGAGGTCGACGAGATGTCGATATCGTTGCTCAATATCTTTGATTCTAGGGGTCTTGGGTTTGTGTTGCTGGAGGCGCTCATTGAGCATGAGGTGGATGAGACAGGTATGTTCCCACCTTCAATAATGGTGTGCAAGGCTAACAGGGTGTAGAAAATGAGGCAGAGCTTCTGAGAAGAAATTGCGTTGCGACCAAGATGCTCTCTATTTACGCCAAGTGGAAAGGGGCTACGTATCTGAAAGCCACTCTGCAAAAAGTCTTGGAACGTCTCGTTCTCACATCTAAAGATCTCGATCTTGAGCTGGATCCTGCGCGGACAACCTCGCCCGAAGAGCTACAGAAGAATGCCCTTCAACTGAGGGTTGTTACGAAGGTCTTCATTGACGATATTTGTAACTCTGCTGCCCATATTCCCGTCTCTTTCAGGAAGATATGTAGCATTATCTCGGCTGCCGTCATGAAGAGATTCCCGGAAGCTAAGTTCACAGCTGTTGGGGCTTTCATCTTCCTCCGTTTCTTCTGCCCTGCCATCGTCGCTCCAGACGCAGAAGGCCTTATCTCTGCTCCACCTTCCAAGGAAATGCGACGCGGTCTGCTTCTTATTGCGAAAGTTGTGCAGAACTTGGCCAACAACGTTCTTTTCGGAGCAAAGGAGCCCTATATGTTTCCTCTCAATGACTTCCTTACGCAGAATATATATCGCGTGACTACCTTCCTACGAGAAATATCGGTTAGTGTTCCTCGTCTACTCCTTGGACTCCCGCTGACAGTGTTAGGTTCCTCCAAGTATAGCTGATCCTGCCATTGAATCCGAATCCTTTGACTTCGGTTCCTGCGTTGCTTTGCATAGATTCTTATACGACCACTGGGACCACGTCCGGCAAAAAATCGTTCTCCGAGAAAGGAAAGATGCTGTGCGCTCACTCGTCGAGATTACCAAGGGCCAAATCCCGATTCTTGAGGCTCTTCGCAAACTCATTTCCAACTTGGGCCCTCCGCCTATGGACGTGTCCTGGAATCGACCTGCAATCTCAGCAAACAGCCCTCCTTCTTATTCTCGCTTTCAACATTTCATGTTGAGGAACGCTGGTAGGAATACGGAGTCGCTTGTTTCAACCCGCGCTGTGTACGATGGTGGTGAGAGCAAGGATGGACTTCCCATGATTTGCATCATTCTGAGGAATATTGATACTGAAAGCACAGACTATGAACTGCTTCTCTTCGGGTACCTGAAGGTAGGTTCCCGTTACGAATAATGTGTATATTTACTAACTCTAGTAGATCGCGAGTCGCATGTGGCATCGCCCCTTTGGCATTCTCATTGATGCCACCTGCTACAACGGTCAAAACGAACCCCAGGATGCCCTATTCCGGAAATTGGACCTTTTGACTCCGACTGAATTATCTAAGCAACTGTCTCGAGTTTATGTGTACAACATGAACAGCGCATTCCGTAAATGCTTCCGTCGCATCTTACGACTCTCAGCGAAAAGCGAGAACAGCGCCTTTCATCCCAAGAACGTCGACTATCATCTGATAGGGAGCTTACAAGACCTACAAGCACATTTCCATCTTAGCCAACTGCACCTTCCGAAGGAAACAATTAGCGTTGTTACCGACACCCGATATGTCTTCCAACCCATTATCCGACTCTCAAAAACCAAGGGGAAAATTGACGTCGTAATTAAAGTCGGCAGCCAGTTCGTCCAAGTCACCACAACGAAGAAACAAGAAGTAGTTCCTGGCCTCAGACTCCACGCCACCGTCAATGATATCTTCCGCCTATCTGAAGTGGACGAGGCACCAACTTCCATCCAAACAGAAGACGACTCGGCATTCGGGCTTCGCACTGAGAATGGAAAGATAGTGATGTATTTCACGAGCCAGAGAAAATCCGATGTGCTTCAGGCGATCCGCGGAGCTAAGCTCAAGTATGGAAAAGAGTTGAGGACTCTGAAGTCTTTTGAGAGACTTGTCAGACCGCAGGATGTCCCGGGAACACTGCTTAATATCGCACTTACGAATATGGCGAGCTCGGATTCGGTACTGAGGTTGGCTTCGTATAACTTGCTTTGTTCGCTCTGCAGAGCTTTCAAATTTGCGGCTGATTCGAAGTTCATGAGCGCGAAAGAGTTATGTGTTCCTCTGAATCCATCACACTTCATTGTGGATATCAGTCAACAGCTTGCTCGCTCTGAGCCTCGCCTCACGGCTGATTTCCTGAACGAGTTCTTCGTTGGATGGGAGAGTTTCCCCTACTCTCAAAGACCACTGAGTCTTGCGTACATGGCACCGTGGCTACCAGGACTTCGAACTAGCTTGATACCCACCGATTCCGACAGTGATAAGGCAAAAGAGAAGGTTGCTGCGATCTTTAGGAAGCTTATTGACGTTGCAATCTCCGATGTTTCTCTGAGCACGACTCTTGAGCAGAGCATCTGGCCAGCCATCAGCCAGGACGAGATTTACACTGACATCTTCTTGGATGAGATTATCAAAGCTGCGTTGGGCTTTGGTATCGATGACGAGCGTACTGAGGTATTAGGTTCTGTCATTACTTCACTTGGCACGATCACTATCCGTGGAAAGTTGCTCTCAAGACTCCGGAAGGCACTCAATCGTACGTCACTGCGGCCGACAAGACACCTCCCTGAGAATACCGTCTGGGGAGAGATCTGTGTATTGCTTCATCTTTGCCTCTCGACTTCTTTCGACAATGTTGTCCAATCCCAGCTATATCTACCAGAGCTGTTCCATCTGGTTACAATGCTTGCCAACACTGGATCCGCTGATATCCGTATTATGGTCCGAAGACTGCTCATCAATACAATCCATGCAATGTGTACCGCCTTCCCATTGGAGGAGAGTAAGCTTGCCAGACTCAAGGCCCTGCTTTCGTCACTATCGGAAGCAAAGAATGATTCGCTATTCAACGTACCATTCCGGGATGGCCACTCTGCTTCGTCGATGCAAGACTCTGGAGTTCCTGCTTTGATGGCTACAGAATCTCTCTCGGTTCTGCTGGCTGAAGTTAGTGTGGTCGGTGCCCCATCTACAGATTTGTCAAATGCATGGCGCTCGAGATGGATGAGTCTAGTCGCTAGCACTGCTTTCCAGAGCAATCCTGCTATTCAACCTCGGGCTTTCACTGTTATGGGCTGCTTGGCTCGTGAGGATGTTGATGATGATCTACTGTACCAGGTCCTCGTTGCTCTTAGGACTAGCATTGGACGGTTTATGGAGGATGGAGACAGTGAAATGCTCATTGCAATCGTCACGTCACTCACCAAAATGATGGACAAGCTCCCCTCAGCCTCCAGATATGGCCTCCAACTATTCTGGCTGGCGCTCTCTCTCGTCCGTCTCGTTCCTCTCACCCTCTACAACTGCACCGCCCTCTTCCTTGACGCAGTCCTTAGCAACATCGCCACCTCCGGCGAGTTCAAAGGCGGTCGCATGGTCCCGACATTGCTTCAAGGCCGACTTCCACTCGAAGACGCAGCATTGCAGCTAGATGAGATATATGGCATCCATTTCAACATCGAGAACTTCCACTTCGCCGTCTGCGCTACCCTTGTTAAAGGCCTTACGGACTCTGTCACCAAATCGACCGCCACCCGCGTCCTATCCACCTTCCTCGAAATCACTTCTACCTCCGTCTTTCCCGAGCATCGCTTCCCTAAAGACGTCTCTTGCTTGCCTTATCTAGGACTCTTGCTTTCGAGATCAATGGGCCCCGAGGACGCAAAGGAGAACCTATGGCTAGCAGGTTGGACCGACAATTTCGGCGAAGAATCCCCTGACATGCTCGACATGGACCTCCAAATCGTAAAAGACAAAGAGCTTCTCCTCAACGCAGCCATCTCCATCGTTGACTTCCACTACCTGGAAGACGCGGTCCAAAACCACGGTCTCATGTGGCTCAACCGCGTTGCTGCCAAACGACCCACCGTCATGCTCCATCTTTGTAACCCTGTCATCAGGATATTGGATGATGTGTTGATACATTGCCAGAATGCAGTGACGCTAGAGAGTGCACATCAGTTGTTGAGGACGCTGACGGGAAATCCAAAGCTGAGTGGAGGGATGGATACGGCGGAGATGTTGGAGGATGTACTTGAGGGGATTGGATTTGGGGGCTTGTGGAGAAGTAGTACGTTCCATGTGCCGAATGAGTTGGATAGGCAGTGTACGGCGCTGACGGATAGGTTGATTGAGGTACGATCTTGTCCGCTCCCATCCCTTCTCTATTCCTTCTTACCAACCTCCAAAATCCAACTGGATATCGGCTAACTATTGTTCAGCTTATCATTGCTTGATTTTGTTGCTGATTTTAGTAGAAGCAGAAAGCTAGGAGAAGTGAGAGGATGTTGAATTTTCATTAGTAAAGCACGAATCATGTTAGTTTGAGGTTCAGGTGTTGAAACTGATATCCGGATTGATGTCTGACGAGAAATGAATCATTAACGAAAAGCGAAAGGATGATACCCTGTCCATAGATGAAAGAATGGATCTCTTTAGATATTAATAAGACTTGTGCGGTAATATACTTCAAGTAATAAACGCAGTGAAATTAAGCGAGTGTCCGATTACGAAGTATTACTCCAGTAACCTCGGGAAGAGATGGGAGTGTGGTTTCCCACTTGATTTCCTTTGGTTCTATTTCCCCTACTATTTACTTCGTACCTCTGTATTAATACATGTTTAGGTTGAAACATGTAAGGTTAAGGCACAGCCTCCGGCTAAAGTCGTTGTACGTGAAAGGTACCTGCCCGCATTGGTATCCCAGGCATTCCAAGATGACTGCCTGCATGAGCCAACCGCAACCACTCGGTAGAAACATCTCGTGTTAAATATTGTCAACCTCAAGCAATGTAAGATCAAGATGCTTCCCTTTCTCTCGCCGTCGCAGGGCACCGACATGGCAAAAAACAGTTTTCTTCGCCGGCGCCGCCTCTACATTCCTTCTTTCGCCTTCGCATTCTTCTGCATTTGGTACTTCTATTTCAAGGCTGCAGCCACACGATCACTGGACCCCAGTTACGGTGTTTTGAAAGCA
Organism: Bryoglossum gracile; assembly: GCA_037952635.1. Taxonomy (NCBI): domain Eukaryota; kingdom Fungi; phylum Ascomycota; class Leotiomycetes; order Helotiales; family Bryoglossaceae; genus Bryoglossum; species Bryoglossum gracile. Next base: position 991 of record JAPZPB010000238.1, on the reverse strand, counting down.
ACAACTCCTACTTCAAAGTTTGCGGTCGCGACATTCCTTTCAGGCAATGCGCCGATTGACGATGACTACTATTTTACCTCTACCCGGGTCCTGGTCTATCAACTTTTGCATAGCAACAAGACCCGCAGCAACGAATATATTCCCTTCCTGGTCTTGGTGACCTCAGAAGTCTCCCAGGCCAAAATAGACCTCCTGAAAAAAGACGGAGCAACCATCGTCCAAGTCGACGACGTTAAGCTCCCGCGATGGATTAGCACTGGAGTCACGAGATGGAAAGACCAATTCACCAAGCTCAGGATCCTAGAACTCACCTCCTACGACCGCGTTCTCTTCATGGATGCAGATACCACTCTCACAGGACCTATTGACGGTATCTTTGATGAACTCATTGTCAAGACCCCATCAACTACACTTCCCTCCCGCGCCCAGTACATCCTCAAAGATGAAGCACCTTTACCAGCAAACTACCTCTTCGCCGCTCGTTCCAACAACGAATTTTCCGGGCAGCGCGATCACCCCTTCCCTCCACCCCCGACGCCTCTCTTCTCAGCTGGTTTCTGGGTCGTTGCTCCCAGCCAGGAAATGTTCGCCTATCTAATGAGCGTGATGAAGCATCGTCGGCGTTTCCATCCGCACGCTATGGAGCAAAACCTCTTGAATTATGCTTTTAGGAGAGAAGGTGCGATGCCATGGTATGAGCTGGATTTTAAATGGAGTGCGACTTGGCCAAATCTGGATGATTGGGAGGGAGGCGTTGTCAGTTTGCATGAGAAGTTGGCGTGGGAGGGGCCGATCGAGTTGAAGCGGTATTGGCAAGGGGAGAAGGAGAATATGGAGGCTGCTTTGGGGAAAGCTGGCGTGGGAAAATAAATATTTCTTGACGGGGATCCGCTTGTTTGCATCACAGGCGTACTGGCGCTTGGGGGGGGGGGGGGGGGGGGGTGTTTTTTTTTGTGGTGCCGGGAGTTTGTGAAGGGGTTGGGGGGCGGGG
>JAPZPB010000237.1:0-60949 GCA_037952635.1 Bryoglossum gracile | reverse complement strand
CGCTAGGCTAGCTAGCAAGGCTAGCTAGTACCCAAGACGGTATAATCGTCTTAATAAACTTATTTAAGGAATTTTTAATTAAAAGACCTAGAAATTAATAATAAACTAGCCACCGGTCTACCCTAGATTAGACTAGTCCTCCTTTTATAAACCGAAATGTTTTTTTTATAAACTATTTTATAATTTTGCAAATCTAAAACTAGTTTAATTTAATTTAGTTTTAAATTTCAATCTAGTTTAAGTAGTTTAATTATAATAAAATTATATTATTAAATTCTTTATAATTTATTATTAAGCCTCAAGACTGAAAAAACGAAGACGTACAACCTAAAGAATTGTAGCACCTAAAAAGTGGATTATTAAGTTGATCAAAAAGTTAGGGGAGGTTGAACAAGGTTGAACAAGATTGAACCTAAGCGAGAAAGATATCATCCCCAAACACCGCCAAGCATTCCTGCCTGCATCCAGATTTCCCTTCAACAAATAACCAAAATGTTTAGCAACGCCCGCAAGGCTGCTAAAGAGCTCATTTTAGGAGTAGATCTTAGTAGAGATGATAATTTAACGATACCAGGTCAAAGTAAGCAAAACCTCTATCACTAGAAGCAAATTCTCACAGCTCGTAGGTCTTCCCTTCCGCATCACAGTACACGAGGTCTTGGACCTAGCGACTGAGAACAAATCACCAAGCAGAGAGGTCAACTCAAAGTTCTTGATTGCAATTATTCTGGCCTATGACACTAATATATTTGTGCATAGGATGACTTGGAAAACCTCATCATCTTGAGTGCCTGCCTAGAGCATAGCGGCGGGATCGCGACGGAAGAGGATGATGAGGAGCGTTGTGAATCTATCCCCAAACTGTCATCATGGGTGTCAAAATCCATGCTCCCAGACGAAGCTTGTGTCCAGAACGATGAAGCTCCGGAAGGTATGTCTGTTCCTAACTTCTCGTGCGGCATGAACTAATAGTCAACAGGCAACTACCCAGAGGCTCGAGGAAAAGCCATCCAGCTTGCCCGCCATAGAGGAATACTCGGACTACGATGTCTCTCAAAACTCCACGAGCTGGGCGCATCTTCGTCATCCTCAACGGAAAACGCCACCCTCCTCTCAGTCCTCGCTTTCACCTGTTCCACCTCCCTATGGACCACGCCCCTCTCCCTTATTACTGCTCAAAACCTCCTCTCAGCCCACACATCCCGGACCCATACCCCAGAATTCATCGTCTCCTACCTCCTCCAATCCTTCATCCGGCCCCTCTTTTCAAACTCAAAACCAAGCACTATCACCCCCGCCGGCCGCAAGGCAATGCCGAGCTCTGCGCCTGCCAAGAAATACGACGCTGCTGAATTAGAGAGAGGGATGAGACCCTGGAAATATGAGAAAGTATATGCTGTTGCGGTGTTTGCTTGGGCTGTTGAGATTGCGGACGTATGTTTCCCTTCCAGTCGTCACATCACATGACTCCCTCCCCTCATACGGAAATTACCTATACTGACAGGTTGACAGGCATCGATCATTAGAGATTCATTCCCCCTCTTCCTCCCACCCCTCTTAACCCTCCTCGACTCCCCTACTACCCCTCATCGGCTCACTGGACTGCAGCTCCTATCATCCTTCCTCCCCAAACTCACCCCCATGATTCTCTCACAGACCGGGCTAGGGTCTGTGTTTGAGGATGCTGTTATGCCTACGCTACTCTACCTCCCCAACTTAACGCCCCTCGAAGAATCACTGGAGCTACTACCTGCTGCTTATAAGGCATTATTTGTGTTATGTGGTGTCCGGTTCGCTCCACTTGATACGGGAAAAGAGAAGTCTGAAAGCAAGATGCTGGTGAAGATGACGGCGCAGGTTGAGAGAGAGAGAGAGAAGGAAGCAGTGAGAGAAAAGGAGCGTCTAAAATTCATCGACAAAGTCCTCCGCGAAGGGATTTTGGTCGGGTATACACACGCCCCCTCCCAGCCCCTAATCCTCATCCACCTCTTCCAGGCTCTCCAAATTTTAATCGAGAAATTGGGAGTTCATGCTACGAAACATCTCTTAAGAGTCACTCCGATTCTGGAAGTTGTGTTGATGGATCCGTTTGCTGCCGCTCAGCCCAAGTTATTGTTTGAAGCGCTCGGATGCTGGAGACAGTTGACGCTGAATTGCTGGAAGAGATTGAGAGACGGGGCATGGATGGAAGTGGTGAAGTGCCTTTGTGTTGTTTGGGTAACAGTTAACGAAGGTCTGGAAGGAAATGCAGAAGGAAAGGATGAGTTGGCGAAAGTGAAGATCGAGATCAAGCGGGTAGGCAGACTACTGGTGAAGGCTGTGGGGGGGTTTGTGGACGTCAAGCAGGAACTGAATCCATTAATGGATATGGATTCTGGGTATGTGCAGATATTTGGGCTATCAGATGATAGATGAAGAATTAAACAAGTCACTTGGTGGAGGAATAGTCTAATAAACTTATTGAGCGAAGCTCCTCCAGTATTAATTATTAAGCACAGGCAATTCTCTAGTTTTTGTGGGAATCCATACCGTTTGTTGCACATCGCATTTAGGATGGCCCTCGTCCACGAAGGGCATTTTAGCATCCTCGCGCGTCTCATTCGGCATCCAGGGTCTAGGGGAACAGGGTCATGACAGTACACTGAAGTGAAGTCAAATCTCCAACCACGAAACAGTTTTCCTACCAATGACAGGCTTGAGAAGGTAGGTGTGGAGCTTTATTTGCACATTGGACGTCGTAATATCTTGAGCATCTGGGAAATTCTAATCAAAAATGAAGACTGAGAATATACAAACCAAAAAGCGAGCTGAAAATAGGGAGAAACTGCAACAACTCAGGAGACCCCGAAGGACCCCGTCCTTGTCCCCCGCAGAAAACCCGGGGGTTTTGTCGGACGGCATACTAGCAGTTTATTGGGGCTAGTGACTGTTAGATTAGACCACAACTGGAATTTCTGTAGTTACCTTTGTTGGAGGTTGGTGGTTTATTTAGGTAATTAGGGGTTGCTCGGCGCCTCATGAGTTAGGTGAATGTGTTAGTGTTGTGCGAGGGACATCTGTCAACTCTAGGGGACTTAGAAATTTGACCAAAGTAGCAATGTGCACCAAGGAAACTGGCGGCAGGAACTACTTTTCCCTATTCCTGATATCTAGTCCCTTTCCCAGAGCTTCTGTCTACAATGCTCCTCCGCCCCCTGGTTCTCCTAGTTCGACCGAACAGATAGCTCTGCATATCCTGCTATACTGCTTGAATGGAGTTCTTGGTACCAGACCTCCCTACACCTCCAAATTTCTGTTCTGGAATGTGTAGTTGTGGTCCTATCACGCCCCCCCCCGCCCTGTGAAACATCTCCATCCCTCAATGTCCTAGCATCGATCCCTATACAAACCCTGTTCCGTTTATGCCTCTCTTCCTCGCATCCCGCATTCATATTCGTAGCTTTAAACCGAAACGCCTAAAACAAAACGCGGGGGAAGGTCGTCGTCATCATTATTTCAAGAATCGCTGGACGTCCGCTTCGATAATGGAAATAATGTAATGCCCGCTAGAGAATATAAGCTAAGCTTCATTCACGACTTGACCAAGCCCCAATTACTCTCTCATGATATATCATATCGCTAGAAGGTTTGTAGAAAGAGTGGGCAAGACAATCTAAGAGGCGGGGTATAACACTTGTTTGTCCTGGGAATGAGGGGATAGCTCTTGCTCACCTACGTTGCCTTGGACAGATATCACAGACCACAAATGATAGAAGAAAGATACTTTGATATTTGCATTGCTCGTCTGTATACTCTGTATCCCCACCCTCATTATCCTACCCTTATCGACATTCCCATGCCCTCTCACACCTCAACTCGTTTCCATCTAATTCCATCTCCAACCAACCATCCAAGCCGCTGAAAATATGCTATCAATCCATCATAAAAGCCATCTCTCATCCCTCGAAAAACAAGGTCCCTGCGGGCATCCAAGCAGGGACCTCCACCTCCCCTCCATAAATTGGGTATATAGAAAAGGTAAAAAAATATGTATGCGTACTCATCATCGAGCACGCTAGCCACACTCTGCCAACCAACTCATTTGCGAAAAGTCGTCAGTCATCGAATGCCGCTGTGATTAATTAATTGGTTCCATTGCTGAGCCTCGACTGGCTGATAAGCTAGAGGTACTGTTTTCAGTAATGGTGTGGTGTATGTTTACTGGCGATACTATGCAGAAATGTAAAGTTTGGTCTAGAACGTAACAGGACGTTAAGGTCGGCGGCACTGAGAATTGACCGTCGCTTCGTTGCTCTCGGTGGTTTAAAGGCGAAAGGGGGGTCTTCTTAGAGTTGTGGGGTGAGTGAGGAGAGGTTGAAGTTTTGCTCGGAAGGGATAGAAAAATGTTGACCAGTACGCCAACTCCGAAATGACACCGTCGTGAAGCCATAGAAATTAATATTAAGCGTGAAAGTAGGAAATTCATGAGCCGAGACCATGAGGGGCATTGGAGCCCGTTTCCGTCGAGCCATCGCCTTCTATCGTTTTCCTCCAGTGTTCGGGTAAACAAACGCAGACCAAGGGAAATGCTTTGATCTCGCCGCTTGCTGCTGGAGACTCGTCTCTACGACCCGATGTATTCGACACACCGCTGTCACGCTGAGCACTTCTCTTCGCATCCCAATCGTCCGCTCTCTCGTCGATCAACACTCCTGTGGCCCATCCATCGTCCCAAATTCCAACAACCTTGAGCATGTCTCCTCGTTCCAAGGCGAACTCATCGCTTGCACGCGGTTGATAAGCCCAAAGAGTGGCCACTTTGTCGCCTGGATGAATCTCATCCTGGGAATAGTAATCCTTGAAAAATGGTAGCTGTTCTGATTGCTGACTGGCCATACCTTGCGGGGAAGACATGTCGCCACCGCTTCCTGAATGCGGGGATTGCGCATCCTCTATTCCTAGGGCTGAATTACTCGACAAAGATCCGTGTCGTCTCTGTGCTGTTGGTGGTGGTCTCAAGACTCCTCCTTGAGAATTTGATACTGGGCTGTATTCATCAGAAGATGATTGATCATGTCTCCTACGTCCAGCTGCATACCCAGCCGCACCGCCCACTGCGGCCGCACCGACTGCTCCTGCAGTTCCATCTCCTCCCCGAGGAGGTGAGTCTCCCGAGTGGCCTTCCAATGCTGACATCCTGGCAATTCGTCCTCCAGGTAGTACCTCGTAGCCTTCAGGAGTCGTTGTCGCTCCAACAGGGTTATAAGCCATCCCTGGCTGGCCTCGTCTCGATGGCGAGGGTTGATTGAAGATGCTCCCATTCTGACTTCCTCTTCTCCGACGCAAGCATAGAATGAGCAGGAAGATCAATCCTATCAACAATGCCGCTCCAATAACTGATCCAATGACAATACCTGCAATTGCTCCTCCAGATAATCCCTTGTTGCCAGTTGATGCACCTGTAGTAGCTGACGGGGATGAAGTAGACGAGCTCGTAGAAGTCGGAGTACTAGTTGCTATGGTGGTTGCAAATGTCATGTAAGCAGTGATTGTGGGAAGGACAACTCCAGCGCATCTTGTTTCTGCCCCGGAATTGTAACAGCAAGTATCTGTGCTGTTTTGTCCCCCCGCGCCGCAGTACTGGCAAAGTCCAATGGTGCTGTTTCCGAAACCGCAATTGTTTGGCTCGTTTGTCGACCCCTCTATGCAGGTACCGGTTAAAGAGTCGGACGGCAGGGCGCAGTTTGTGAAATCGGCTCTGATCTGGGAAGCGGCATTGCTACTGGGATTCGCGCAAAGAGCACCGTTCTCTATGATTAAGTACTCACTCTCGGCCTGCTGCGCCTAAACATTGTTAATTAATTTCGATAATGAGTTTACTGCGAGTACTCACACAAGTGTCTGCACAGACTGGCCGCGAGTTTGCAGTCGACAGGCCGCATGTGGTTTTGGAGTTCTGGATTATTGCATTACATATTACTGAGGTCGTATAGCGCGCGTAAAGGTTTGTTGTGTTGCTGAGATTTATGTTGCCACAGCCAAGAAGAGTCTGGTACCTGAATCAGTGTGTTAGAGTTATTACTAGTTGCAGCGGAAGCTTCAAGATACGTACTTTTCTTGAGCGTAAGCTGTCGAGACGTAGGAACTAAGCTGCTCATCAAACGTCGTAGTGCTCGAGACATACTGGAGGAACGGACTAGCAATTCACACGAGGTTAGTGATGTTCGGCCAATCGCTAGGTAGAGAGCGCAAAAACATACAAGAACCCAACCAGTTTGCTGTCGGTCGAGATGGATGCTGAACTAAATGCTGGGCATTGTGTTGACCCTGACAGCGATATGCAAATCTGCGCCATTGCTCCAGGTGCGGCTGCGAGCACTGAGAGAAGAACAGTCTTGGTGTTGAAACGCACTGGGCGTTGTTGAATTCGTGTGTTTGAGCGTTCCCTCGCGGGATTCTCATGTCGAGGCATTGTATCCGATGACACTGCTATGCTGAAGTTATTCGCATGGTATGGTGAATGGAGTTGGATGGTGCTCTGGTTGCCACACTCCGAGGTATCCTCCCTCATGTTTCGTTCTGCTGTCTCTCTCTTTCTCTTTCTCTTTCTCTCTCTCTCTCTCTCTCTCTCTCTCTCTCTTTCTCTCGCTCACGGCAGCCGGTCCAGTCCAGTGCTCAGTTCCTTCCACAGTCCTCCGCCGCGCGCCTCTGACGAACCGTCGCGCTGCTTGGTGATCTTCCTCAGCGATAAGTCTAGGCGTAAAACCAAAATAAGCCGCCTCTGCTAACCAAAAAATCCCGGAGATCACGAAGAGGATCGTGAAGTCTACGGGGGAGAGAAGAAGAGAAACCCAAACGAGTGACTGAGGTGTGAGGTGAAGGAGTGTCCTGAAGGAGTGTCGTGAAGTGGTATTGTTCGGGGACGAGAGACGAAAAAGAGCGAGAGGAAGAGGCTGGGCGGTCGCGGTCACTGGCACTGGCACTGGCCGCTGGCAACTGCAGCGGCGGAGGAGGTAGCACTAGGCGCAGACCCCAAAGCCAATTCGGAATTGGCAGTGGCAGGGGGTGATGGAACAAATGGGCAGTGTGCAGTACAGTATAGTATACAGTAGTATGCAATGGCGGTCGAGGAGAGCGTGCGACCGCTGCAAGGAGTAATCTTACAGTACAGAGAGATCTAATTTGCGCTTTTGCGTGCCGACGGTAAATTGGGAGTGGTGAGGAGGGTTTTATATTTTGATTTTTGATTTTTGATTTTTGATATTTTATATTTTATATTTTATATTTTGTATTTCCATGTTTCCTCTTCAAACAGTTCTGCGAATATTCATCGTCGGCTCTGTATGACTGTTTACCAACACCATCTCCGTACGTAGCTTCGTACGCATAGGATTACTCCGCACGGTATCTCGCCTCCCTATCAATGCTACAGTATCATACTGCACATGATACCGCCCACGAGCTCTGCAGCCTCAGGTCTACAGCTGGCTACGCCTGCTTCCGACTCGGTATGTTCCTCACCCTGTCCGCTTGGCTGACTGGCACGAACGACCAGCCTGTTCTCCCAGAAAGTCCCACCAGCTGCTCGCCAAATATATCCCTGGACACCCAGGACTCGCGCTCGGACAGTAGAGACTCTGGTTCTGGTCTGTCTGCACTATACTGTACTGTAGATGCATATCGCTCACTGCTCGTGTTTGAACTTCTCGTCTCGATCTTCCCGTGTATACTGTAAGTGTACAGTACAGTACCCTCTTCTGACCGTTTTGAATCATTATTCAACTCGGGACGTTTCCAGTCATTCCATTGGTTTCAGTTTGTCAAGTTTCGTCGCCTGGCAGATCCAGCCAGCAGATGTGACTTGCGACGCCCTGCCGTGTTGAGCTTAGTTGAAGAGCATGCGAAATGAGGTGGAGGGGACAGGTGCAGGGACAAAATCCAAACCTCCGTCGATGCGGTAAGGAGATCAACCAGAATTACCAGATTGTGCAAGTGTACTTCGTACAGTACCGTGCAGTGCAGGTCAATCAAGTATTCATAGTAACGAAGTAACACCGCGCCAACTGGCCAATCAGACCTGCAGATCGCCATATGTCATGCATAAAAAGAAGTCTGAAGACCTGAAGCTTTACTTTGCTTTGCTTTGCTGATGTTGACGACTGGAAATTACTGTAGAAGTACTGTTACTGTACAGTACAATACAGTAGTATCGAGTTTCTGCTGTTGCTTTTTCTCGCGTAGCTTTAGGACATGGACATCTACATCTGCTGTACGATTCTACAGCCAGTATGCTTGGTCTGTGACTTGACACAAACATTCTCAACTCTTGGTGGACTTCCTTCGTGCAAGACTACCCTCGGTCGCTTCAACCCCAATCGAATCCCGACATCTTTTGGGCTTTGATTGTCATAAAGAGTGTACTGTACAGGTACGCCACTTGATGCTGCCAGCCACAAAGGGGTGTTCATCCAATGTTTTCTGTGGCCTCTTCGCCCATGAAGAAACGAGACCCAATCAATAGCGGATATTTCCACTTGATGGATTCAAAAGAGGCTTCTCACCTATTAATACTAGAGAACAATCTCATGCCTCCCCCGCCTTCTTATGCGGCGGCAATTGCAACATAATGCCATTCACACTCAGCCCTAGGATCAATAAATAACCAACTCTTCTGATACGGCCTTGAACACCTCTTGTTCTATTCTAGGCCTGGGAGAAATTTACACTACCAGTCCACGAACTACAGTACCGGCACGTAATCTGACCTTCCTCGTAGGCTCATAGCGCTCCTTATTTAAGAGAAATCTTTTGAGGTTATGCACCTTTATGCGATTGGCGACGCATGAACAACGTTCCCCAGGATGTCTGAATGCCGTGGCCGATGGTCTGTACACTCCGGAGGCTTGATACTATAAGTGTGGGGAGCTGTCTTGACTTTTGAGATCCAAATCGTTTCAAAACTCGAAATACCCTCAAGCTCCCTCGTCTCCTCCCGGACTTGGGAGTCTGGGACCATTTGATATTCATCAACGATGTAATCTTGACTACTGTATGAATAGCGAAATTTGGCGCTCGGGATATGCACCCACTTATTTACGGCTGCACCGCAGGAGGTACTGGCCTGGGGAGAGGAGAGGAGAGCTTCCATATCAAAGTAATCCTGTGATACAGTACAGACCGTACAGTAGTGTACTGTAGGATTCGTCCCTGTTCTCCCAGACCCCTTGCACGTGTTGCATGCTCATCTCCGAGAGATCCTTGTCGTCAACCTCCAAAAAGCCAAAAAGCCAAAAAGCCGCCATCCATACTGTCGTGTTCCCGATAAGTTTTATCGGTTTGATCGTCCCTCCCCCTCCGCTGAGTCCGCTCCGTACGAGGTACTCGTACAGTACTCGCACCAAATTCATACTTGTAGATAAATTGGGCTTGACAGACCCGAGTCGATAGTTTGTCGTCTTGAAATACAGAACCAAGCTTGGCTCCAACAACTATGGTAACGAGTACCTTTGTAAGAACCATAGAATTCTTACCATGGTTAAACAAAGGAGGAAATGAAAGGAAGCAGAAGAAACCATGAAACGCTTTTTTTTTTCTTCTTCTTCTTCTTACGGCGGGGTTGGTGAGGACGGGAGGACCCGATCCAGAGCACGGTTGGAAATTTCCCGAGATGCTGTATGCGTGAAGCGGTGAAGTGGGGAAGGAAACAAAACAAAACAAAACAAAGCGAAAAGAAAGAAAGAGAGACAAAATCAAAGATGCAAGGACGAGGGCGAGAGGGAAATGACAGGAAATGGTACAGCAGCTGGCCAAGCTGAGGTAGACCGTGGATGAGCTTTCTTTCCGTGCTTTTGCTCTTCACTTTTGTTGCTGCATTTTTGACTTGTCCATGTCTTGATATGTGGGACCGTAAGAGCCTTGAGGAGTAGAGCTGGCTATGAGAGCCTCCTTCTAGATTCTCTGGGTTGTACTGTAATACAACACTTAGACGCTCGAGTTCACGATTCGTGCGTGTTACAGTTGAGGAGAGCATCAACCTTCAAATGTTCGCAAGCGAGACTGAAAGGAGCCGCTTCAGGAGAGATCGAGATCCTCAAAATTCCATAACAGGACAGCCTGAATTCAACGGTTCAAAAGTCCTATGGCTATCTCTAATTTCTCAATGCATCTACTATATTTCGAAATCCCATTCCATTTTCACGCGTTTCCATACCGCTGTATCTGGTCAATAACTACCGCTCATGTTATCTCCCATTAGACTGAAATCTGCTAGTAAAGCTTTTCCTTGTCCATTCCAGGGAAGTATTTGGATACCTTGAACCTTTGGAATGCTTTCGGACGCTGAAGCTCTCAAGTCACTTATGTAACTTTCTTGCATTTGGTGCCTAGCCTCGTTGCATCACTCCACAGATCAGGGTCTTGAACCATGGCGTCGATATACCGAAAGCACTAGCTATTAGTGTTAAGCTGTCACGCACATAGTCAACATTCTTGTTCTCATTCAAATCAAGTACTTGTGTTCTGTCCAAACACCTATGACCTCATTCCTCTCTTGAGATTTAGTACTCTTTGAAATCAATCAGCCAACATGTCAGGAAACTCTAACGTCGGAAACTCCCAAGTCTACGAGGCAGGTAATCAGCGTAACGCCCCATAGTCAAAGATTAAGCAGGAGAAGAAGGATAACAGATTCAATCAGGGAAAGGAGCATAGCCATAAGGCGCTTGATTCCAGTTCGTTGTCCCTTTTTCCTTCTCGAGAGCGAGGGGGAATGAAGGAGGTGAAGAATGACATGCTGATGTTGAGTTGCAGAGGATGAGAGATCTATTGCAAATAAGTTGGCTAGAGAGGAGAACGTTGGTTTCCTATCATACAGAGAAATATATGGAATACATCCAAAGAGACATTTGGAGGATATCAAAACTAATACTGACGGGTTGCAGCGTAAGCGGAAGGAGGATGAAGAGAGCGACGAGATCAAGGCCATGAAGAAGGATCCTATTTTGCCTGTAAGCAAGTACCCCGTTCCCATGCCTCTTGCGCCCAATTTTAGAGAATACTGCCAAAGCTTTATATCGATGCATGACTGATATTCTCCTTCAACAGGCAAAGATGCACTGTAGCGAGCCCAGCAGAGGGGCCAAGATCGATTCTCAGATCCAGGCTGAAGAGGAGGAGGAGCTAAGAAGAAAGGGGAAGGCTTAAAATATATCTTCTCAGGAAGTAAAAGATGGAAAATTCCATGATAACATATGTTGGGAGTAAAGGTTACATCAAGAGGGGTACATTTAGGGGCTATGGCTAGGTCTAGAAACGCACCCAAAATCCATGAACTTCACTGAACGATAATTGAAGTTTCAAAAAATATTTTCTTTGTGTAATAACAGTGGAATGAAATAAGTAGCCATGTATAGAAGAGACTTGAGGTGAAGCTCGTCCCGGGGCTATGTCATTGAAGCTATATTGACCCCCCTCGCCAACCGTAAGAAACCCGAAACTCGTTCTGAAGGCACGACTTGAGCTTCAGCCTCCTCCGACAATAACCACCATCTCCAGCCTTCTGTCCCACAACCACAGACCTCACGTCTAGCTCCAAAACAATCATCAAAACTCCAAAGCAAACAGACCTGCATCTAGTGGACATCCCAGGCTACCCCCAACCTCCTAAATACACCATCCATGACTTCCTCGCTCAGATGATCGCGAAGCTTCACAACCATGGGACAAGGCTTCTCCCTCAACCCGCCGGCGGGCTCTGCGGGCATCGACGTCCCAGAGCTTTCGGATCTGGTCTACGAGAAGACTATGGGCACGGCGCGGTTTATGAAAAGTATTCGTGCCAGGCAGCAGGATGGAGTTGTGCTTGTGAAGGTTATTGTGAAGCCTTTCCCGATATCGCTGGAGAAGTACAAGCGCAAGATCATTCGTATGTTTAATTTCCAGAGAATAGACGAGAGATAGGAGCTAATATGGTATGATAGGTGAAAGAAAGGCACTGGCAGACGTTCCAAACGCCCTAGCCTACCAACGAATAGTAGAAACCGAAACAAACGGCTTCCTCGTCCGCCAATACCTTTACAGCTCCCTCTACGACCGTATGAGCACCCGCCCCTTCCTCGAAGACATCGAGAAGAAATGGCTGGCCTTCCAACTTCTCTGCGGTCTCCGGGATTGCCACGCCCGCGACATCTTCCACGGCGACATCAAAACAGAGAACACACTCGTCACATCCTGGAACTGGCTCTACCTGTCCGACTTCTCTTCTTCCTTCAAGCCTACAACTTTGCCGGAGGATAATCCTGCAGATTTTTCGTATTTCTTTGATACGGCGGGGAGGAGGACTTGTTATTTGGCGCCGGAGAGGTTTGTGGCTGCCGGGGAGACGCCCGATTCGAAGGCGGGGATTACGTGGGCGATGGATGTGTTTAGTGCTGGATGCGTGATCGCAGAGCTGTTCCTCGAAGCTCCGATTTTCAACCTAGCCCAATTATACAAGTACCGGAGAGGGGAATATGATCCCGTAGTCACACACCTGGAGCGGATAGCAGACACGGATGTAAGGGAGATGATCGCACATATGATACAACTAGACCCGGAATCTAGATACTCGGCTGAGGAGTATTTGGATTTCTGGCGGAAGAAGGTCTTTCCTGATTACTTTTACAGCTTTTTGCATCAGTATATGGGCCTTATTACGGATCCTTCAAGTGGTCGGACTCCGATTTCGGGGGCTACAGCGAATCTTGGGGAGGCAGATGAGAGGATCGACAGGATTTATTATGATTTCGATAAGATTTCGTATTTTCTGGGCTACGAGAACGAGAAGAGGGCTGTTGAAATTTCGGATATAACAACTGGACTAGGACTCATTCCAGTTCATTTGAATATACCGAATAATGAGCATCAAGCTTCGGTTATTAGTAGGAGGCCAACCGATGATGGAACACTCATATTCTTGGCATTGGTGGTATCTTCCATTCGGAATACAGCAAGAGCTACGGCCAAAATCAGAGCATGTGATCTTCTACTTGCTTTCTCTGAGCGCCTGACCGATGAAGCGAAACTTGATAGAGTTTTGCCTTATTTGGTCTTGCTGCTGAGTGATAGAGCGGATATTGTCAAGGTTACTGCAATACGCACCTTAACACAGCTCATGGCTCTCGTGGCTGTGGTGTCACCAGTAAATGCTCATGTTTTTCCTGAGTATGTACTTCCTCGAATGCAGGCATTTCTTCCTGGATCTCACAACGCACCAAAACCTCTCGTCAGAGCAACTTATGCCGCCTGTTTAGGCAGTCTTGCTACCTCCGCTGTCAGGTTTCTGGACATGGTTGCGACCCTGAGGGCCGATGGTTCACTGCCAACAGCAGACCCAGAGACCGAAGAGGCTGGCAATGCCGATGCTGCTTTCCATGGGCTGTTTGATAACGCCCGTGCAGAACTTATTGAAGTTTTCGCAAGCCATACGAAAGCCCTGATCACAGACAGTGATTCTTCAGTCAGAAGGGCATTTCTCGGCTCAGTCCCAGAGCTGTGCATGTTCTTCGGAACTGCAGACTCGAACGATATCATCTTGAGTCACTTAAACACCTATTTAAATGACCGAAACTGGATGCTCAAGTGTGCATTCTTCGAAACTATCGTCGGCGTAGCTACATTTCTCGGTGGTACCAGTCTGGAAGAGTTTATACTACCGTTAATGGTTCAAGCATTAACTGATCCTGAGGAGTTTGTGATCAAGAGTGTTCTTCATTCTCTTGGTAGTATGGCGGAGCTTGGACTCTTCCAACGTTCCAAGATCTGGGAGCTTGTCGATGTTGTGGGCAGGTTTACTATGCATCCGAATATCTGGATTCGGGAAGCTGCGGCTATGTTTCTTGCCTCCTCAACTGTGTTTTTGTCGATTGCAGATAATCAGTGTATTGTATTGCCACTCATAAGGCCGTACTTGAAGACTTCTATCCAGGAGCTCTCGGAGTTGGGTCTGCTTGACAACTTGAAGAAGCCACTTCCTCGGGCTGTTCTGGATTTGTCAGTTACTTGGGCAACCAAGGTCGACCGGGGCATTTTCTGGAAGCCTGTACATCAGCTCCGAACATTCTCTTTCGACTCCAATAGTCCTGGTATACCAACCATCTCTGGAAAGGACCTTGGACATGATGCTTTGGGAAAGGTACCCAAGAATGAAGAGGATGAGCAATGGTTAGCCAAACTCCGAAATATGGGACTCGGTGCCGAAGACGACTTCAAATTACTCTGTTTGCGAGAGTATATATGGCGTGTAGCCCTTTCAAAAGCCCGAGAAGCGTCACGCCACCCCTCATATCTGAATAATGTCATCAATCTTCGCAGCATTGGTATCACTCCTCAAACAGTCATGTTTGATGACCAACAAGTCATGGAAGAGCCACTTCGGCAGATCAATAATGGGATGGACTACAGTGATAAGGAGGCTCCTCATACTATTGCAGATGCTCTACTTGACGCCTCAATGACTATTGATGATTCCATTGCGAGGAGAAGACGCTCAGCTATCAACACTCATAAAGCACGCATGATGCCAGGCCAATCCGCAACCTTCCCAATCAGAGCCGGTGATGCTCGCTCTCCTGTCTCGCCATCATCAGCATTATCATCTTCTCCCAAGGAGACCGGGTCTCCGGTCACAGAGCAAGAAATTCAACGGCGCTTGTCTCTACGCCCTGGCGTTACAAATGGGAGAAGAGGTAGTGATGATGAAGGTGCTTCTATTGCTAGCTCAAGTATCAATTCTCGGGAAGGTAATCGCGGTATCCGCCATAAAGTCAGTGGCATTAACTTGATGAACCGCAAGGACTCAGCCAAATCCTCCCCGGAAACCAGTACCACTTCTACCAATGCTTTTGGGAAGGTCGAAGTACCTTTTTCTCACAATCTTTATGGGCCATCAACTCTTGCACTGGCAACGAAAGAAGATAAAGTGGCAACACCACAAATCCGATTCAGAGGAGCACATACGTATTCAGGCAATGATCCAAGTATATTGAAGATGCTCGATGCGATGTATATCGAGAACTACCCTAATGACATCGCCGAATTTGGGCCCATGATTGCTCCTTCTAGCCGCCGGAAAACTATCAATAAGAGTGCGACCCAGGCTCCTGACAAGCCTTGGAAACCAGAAGGCACTCTAGTTGCTACATTCGCAGAGCACACGGGGCCTGTACATCACATTGCTGTTGCTCCAGATCATTTATTCTTCCTGACTGGTGGAGACGATAGCTGTGTTAAGGTCTGGGACACTGGAAGACTGGAACGTAACCTTACGAATCGGTCTAGACACACTCACAAGCATGCTGGGGGTGCTAAGATCTCGGCATTGTGTTTTGTTGAGCATACTCATGCCTTTGCAAGTTGCGCTAGTGATGGTAGTATCAATGTTGTTAGAGTTGATTGTGTTCAAAGCAGTGGATCTGTAAGATATGGGAAATTGCAAGTCTTACGGGAATACCAACTTCCCGAAGGCGAGATGGCAGTTTGGGCCGATCACTTCAAGATTGAGACGAACTCCATCTTGTTCGTCGCCACCAACCGATCCCGGGTTGTGGCAATCGATCTTCGGACCATGAATGTACTTTACTCTTTGGATAATCCAGTCCATCACGGTACACCTACATGTTTTGTTGTGGACAGGAAACGATATTGGCTGTTACTAGGCACTACTCATGGTGTTCTAGACCTTTGGGACTTGAGATTCAAGGTCCGTCTAAAGGCATGGGGTGTTCCTGGCTCTACAGCCATCTATAGGATGTGTATGCATCCCACCAAAGGCCGCGGAAGATGGGTTTGTGTTGCAGGCGGCAGTGGCCAAGGCGAAATCACAGTATGGGACATTGAAAAGACTCAATGCAGAGAAGTGTACCGAGCAGGAGGCAGTAGAGATAGCCCGAGAGGGTACGAGCCCTGGCCAGTTGATGAAGACAGACCGGAAGGCATGCTCGGGCGCTTCGCAACCGCTCTTGAGTCCACAGCATCCACGAATTCGGATAGAGGCGTACGCGCCATGATTGCCGGGACAGATGCTTATGATGATAATCGGGAGTCTAAATACGGGTTTATAATTACAGGTGGATCGGACAAAAAGATTCGATTTTGGGATGTATCACATGTGGAAAACTCAATGGTAGTCAGTGGGCTAGATGCAGAGGAGTTGAAGCCTGCTTTCTACTCAGCTCATCCTACGGCCTCGCTCACCCTCAATGCCGAAAGAGTTCCACGAACAAATCCAACAGCGCCCAATGCAGGGGCCAGCTCACGATCATCAACAACGAGCAAATCTTCAAGTGGAAGACCACCGAGATCTACTGTTATTTCGTTGCAGCAACAGCAGTTACTGAAGTCGCATCTGGATTCTATTCTTGATATTGCGTTGTTGGAATCGCCATATGGGATGATGGTTTCGGTTGATAGGTCGGGAGTTGTGTTTGTTTTCCAGTAAGAAGATGGATGGGACGCATAGGGATGGAGTTAGAATCGGGGGTATGGGGCGTTAGATGTATGAAAGGCAAGAGACTCCAAACATGTTATGATATTGAGTGTCTAGAGAGCTCCCGAGCAAATACTTCATAATTTGAATCAAATCTGAGAGATACCACTGGCATTCCATCTAAACTAAAAAGCAAAAATAAATTATCAAGCATTCGATAGCAACTAATGTGTGCCTTTCATCCAAAGTCCTCGTGCGTCGAAACTGCACTAGCGCAAATCCAGCCCGCTTATTAATTTTAAGGATTCGAATGTGGAGGGGAAGCAACCTCAGCCTTGTGCTGCCTTCTCGCAACTTTCTCATCCACGACCACAACATCCTTCCCGACCCTTCCTTCTCCCAATACCCAGTCAAGAAAAAAACCTCGCCACAGAAGTAATTCAACAGGTACCGTAAAACCGCAACAATGCGTCTCACAGCAGACCTAATCCAATCCTCCCTCTCCTACCTGAACCCGCTCAAGGAGCGCGAACTAGATCTGCGAGGTGCGTGTTTCCTGAAAAGAACTGATGCTACACTTTAAGAACAAGAGCTGAGTTGATATCGTGATTTTGGGCGGCTGCAGGACATAAGATTCCGGCGATTGAGAATTTGGGTGTTGCCGGTGTGAGTGCTTCCTCCGTTTCCCCTCCCTCTCGCAATTCAGGCTCCAATCCGAGCTCCGCTTCGAATAACAGTTGGAATGGAAGAAGATCACCTAGTTTTTGAGGACAGTGCTGATAGTGAACAGCCACACGACGCGATCGACTTCACAGACAATGACATCCAACTCCTCGGCAACTTCCCGCTGTCCCCGCGTCTACACACCCTCCTGCTGGCCCGTAACCGCATCTCTGGCATTCAGCCCTCGCTCGCGAACTCCTTACCGAATCTGACGACTCTGGTGTTGACAGCGAATAATGTGGCGGAGTTGGCGGATTTAGATGTGTTGAGTAGCTTTGGGAGATTGGTGCATTTGGTGTTGGTGGAGAATCCAGTTGCGAGGAAGGATGTGAGTTGTTTTCCTTACATTTTCTACCTATATGAAAATTCTGGGAGACAAAAGAAGGAGGAAATTTAAGGGAACAGTAGGGCTTGAGCCAGGGAAAAGTATTGACTGTAAACAGCACTACCGCGAATGGATCCTCTGGAGATGCCCCGGCGTCCGCTTCCTGGACTACAGAAAAGTCAAAGACGTCGAACGCAAGAAAGCAGCTGAGTTATTCGGCACAACTACAGAACCTACCGCTCTCGCTTCAAAGGTCAGCTACCCCCGACCCCCCATTGTAAACCTACTAAAGAGAATAGATCATGGGAGTCAAATCTCGCACCTTTGAAGCCCCAACAGCCAACGGCTCAACCACAGAATCTTCATCCAAGAACTACAGAGTCAAGCTTACAGACAAGGAGCGTAAGAGAGTCGAGGCTATGATTCGAAATGCGAAGAGTTTGCAGGAGATTATTCGGTTGGAGAAGGAATTGAACGAGGGCAGGGTGCCGGGGGGGGCAATGGATGATGCTATGGAGGAGTAGTTATTTTAAGGGGTTGAGAGTAATAGGGTGGTAGTGGTCATTTGCATTTGCATATTTGGCGTTGGGGGTGGTTCGAGACAAAAGTATAGGCGGTTTGTTGCATTGCTGTGGATAGAGAACCTTATTTAGCCGAGGTTGCGTGGATGAAAAATCACATATGACTTCAGCTCATGAACAAGAAAAAATATTAACACAGGTGATCATAATTCGTTTTGCGTTTCAGACGCTAAAAGGTCCGGAACAAGCCCCCAGTCCGACCCAAAGCGCCGTAAATATCCATCACCCCTAACGCATCTCAACATCTTCATCCGGAACTGTACTCCCCAAACTGGCCCGCCCCCTCATCTCCATCTCCAACTGCTTACTCGGATCTTCCTCTACCACACTACTTCCCCTCCCCGCACTCCCGGCAGCCGGTCCCGCGTGTGAACCCGTAAATCCATTCATATCACCGTTCAACACTGCAGGCGGAGCAAGCTTTTTGCCTATATCGAGAGTCGATTGTCCGGCTTCGAGATCCCCGGTGCCGTTGGTTTTGGGGGCGACAGTGGGGGCGGGGCGCGCGCGGGCTTCTTTGAAGGGCATGGTTTTGGGGACGACGTCGGTAAGAAACTCGAGGTTGTCAAGGTGGGAGACTGCCGATGCTGCGTTAGGGTGTTAGCGAATGATAGAGAAGAGGAAGGGGTGCACAGTGAGGAAAAAGCATACCGAGATCTTTATATTGGATGTTACGGCGGGGTTTTCGCTCCGACTTGACCACGTGGTGGGCTTGCTCAGCTAGGTATTGCACGAAGAGCTCCTAGGATGTTTCAGATTTATATCTACCAGAAACCGAGGAAGACTTACGGTTGCTTGAGTGATAACGAAAGCTGCTGCGTGGGAACATTGGTTGATATCTTGGTCGACGGCAATCATCTTCTTGACTCTCGAAACTTGGGCTGTTAGCAAGAATCTAAAGAGGGGAACGAGATCCATACGTGGTAGTTGATTGATTCCCGTGGCCTCCTTGCGGGGAGGGATAGCTGCGTTGTTGTACGGCATTTCTGGTGAAGAAACTCTTTGGGGGGGGTATGAGGCCTCTATGGTGGTTATCACCCATCAGCATGTTTCGAATAATGAGAGAACCTGGACGAGGCGCCTCCTCCTCCTTCCTGTAACAGAGCTTATAACGGGGCCTGTAATGGAAGGAACAAGCGGATATCTTGCCAAGTATGCTCCATTGCGAAGAATTTGCGAAAATAAGATGCACTGTAGGTTGGTAGGAAGTTGATAGTGAAGACGGTTGTCGTAAATGATATGTTAAGAGGGGAATGGGGGTAAGAGCATGTAGATCAAAGACAGGACGATTTTATTATCGCCTCTTTTTCAGATGCCTAGGCATTCAAATTGTTTCGAGTTCAAACATCCCGAATAGCCATGCCTTGTTGAATACCCAAGGGACCTCATTATATGAGCACTCACCCAGATCTTCCAAGGACCGTATGGACATTCCGGATCGATCTCAAAACACCCAGGAAATTAGGAGCAATGAATGGAGGAATAAGGCACACCGAAGAAAACAAATTTCCCACCTGATGTCGTGCTCTAGTCGAAGCTCAACACTGTCAACTGATCTAAGTTTTCTATGTATATATAGTTAGTAAGAAGCTCTCGCAATGGATTCCCGTATACAAAGTCTCCAGCCGGCTGTTACCACGTACCTATAGCATATGAAGAAGGGTGGAAAGAACTTGAAGTCCAATGGGAGAGATAGCGTCGCAACGTGTTCGAGGTTTCAATTTCCTAATTGAGACAGCGCACGTGATATAGCCGCTTTATCAGTCACTCGCCGCTTGGCTAAACCTCGGAGCGTCATCACCCAAGACGCCCTCGCCCTCCTTGCTCCATGCCTTGTTGATATTCAACTGGATTCCAGATTTCTAAGTTTGAGCCTCGCAACTGGCTAGAGAAGCTCTCCACTTCCAAATATGAGCACAACGTAACACCATACTATCTCGCCAACATGGCAGACCAGGAGGATGGTTCCGTCAGACGAGGGCGCTCCCCAGGCCCCGTCGACTCAGCAAACCACATCCATTTTGATTCCTCGAGTATGAACGGACAGTCCTCTGTTGATGATGCTTCCAGATCTACATCTGTCATGACTTCTCCTCTGGGTCTTGACTTCAGGAATACGGATACAGAAGAGCAAAACTTACCGAAGTTCCCTACTCTCCGCCATCCTGCTCCAAGCTCAGATGGATCAAGGCGGCCCCCATCCACAGGAGACGATGTGGATGATGACGAATGCACGGCCAAACCGTTTCAGCGGACCTTAAGCCCGAACTCAGATATGAAGAGAAATAAGGGGGCTGTCTATGAGAAGGTGGGTGATCAAGGTGTCTGCAAAATGCACAAGTTCTCGCTATACGAGACGGCTACAAGATACTACATTGTTGGAGCAGATGTTATGGACAGGCGCTTCCGGATCCTGAAAATAGACCGGACTGCAGATGATGGGAGTCTTAGCATCGCTGAGGACGAGATTGTCTACACCAAGAAGGAAATGAGTCAGCTTCTGAACGCTATTGATGATGGAAATAAGAGTACTGGGGGAATGAAGTTACGGTGCAGTACCTGGGGCCTACTAGGATTTATACGGTTTACTGGGGCATACTACATGCTGGCGGTCACCAAGAGAAGCCAAGTAGCTCTGATTGGAGGACATTTTACCTACAAGGTCGATGCTACGGACTTGATTCCCCTAACGACTGGTTCCAGTTCCCGATTTAAATCAGATACTAAAAATGCCGAGGAAACACGGTTCCTGAGTATCATGAACAATCTGGATTTGACAAAGTCATTCTACTTCAGTTACTCTTATGACATCACACAAACATTGCAGCATAACATCATCACCGAGCGAGACGCTATTGCCAAAGGCACTCTGTACCCTCACGTTCACGAGCACAATGAGATGTTTGTATGGAATGACTACCTCTTAAAACCGGCTAGACATGCGCTGAAGAACACATATGACTGGTGTCTACCAGTTATTCATGGCTATATTGACCAAGCTGGCACGTTTTTACCTCTCAAGCCCGCTTCTCCCACTAATCTTTACTAGCACTCTCGATTTATGGGCGTACCGTGTATATCACGGTGATTGCAAGGCGGTCGAGATACTTTGCTGGCGCTCGTTTCTTGAAGCGTGGAGCAAATGACATGGGCTATGTTGCCAACGATGTCGAGACTGAGCAAATTGTCTCGGAACTCCTGACTACATCTTTGCATGCTCCTGGCCCGAAGCTCTTTGCTAACCCAAATCTCACCTCATACGTGCAGCATCGTGGAAGTATACCTCTGTACTGGACCCAGTGGAATGCCGGTGTTACTCCCAAACCGCCCATTGAGCTCAATCTTGTTGACCCATTCTATGGTGCTGCTGCTCTACATTTTGACAATCTCTTCAAGAGATATGGTGCACCAGTCTACGTTCTAAACTTGGTCAAGGCGAGAGAACGAACGCCACGGGAATCGAAGCTCCTTGTTGAGTTCACCAACGCTATCAATTATCTCAATCAGTTCTTGCCCGAAGAGAGTAGAATCATTCACAAGGCTTGGGACATGAGTCGAGCATCCAAGAGTAGAGATCAGGATGTGATTGGGGCTCTAGAGAGCATTGCTGAAGAGGTGGTCAACACTACTGGCTTTTTTCACAACGGAGATGGCGAAATTACCATCCCAAGTGTCCAGAACGGTATCGCACGAACCAACTGCATCGACTGTCTTGACCGAACAAATGCTGCTCAATTTGTTATTGGAAAGCGAGCTCTCGGTCGACAACTACATGCTCTCGGTATTATCAGCGATCCTGCAATTGACTACGACACTGATGCTGTGAACCTGTTTACTCATATGTTCCATGACCATGGAGATACTATAGCGGTCCAATATGGCGGTTCTCAGCTAGTTAACACAATGGAGACCTACCGGAAGATCAACCAGTGGTCCAGCCACTCCCGAGACATGGTTGAAAGCTTCAAGCGGTACTACAACAACTCTTTTCTTGACGGTCAACGCCAAGAAGCCTACAATCTTTTCCTCGGGAATTACATTTGGGCTCAAGGCCAGCCCCTGCTCTGGGATCTAGTTACCGATTACCACCTGCACCATGCCAACCCCCGCGCTTGGTCTGGCAGAAACCGCCGTAGCTACATCAACTGGTACACGCCCGCCTTTCTAGAGAAGCGAATATTAAAACCCCATGTTAGACCTACTGGAGAGATAGCTGCTAAACCAATTAGCTACTTCGATGATTACTGGTTGGAGTACTACAAGCCACTTGCAGTCTCTTCCCTTCTCAAGGTTTTCTCCTACATTGGGCGAATCAATTCTACGCTTCGCTACATCCCTCCTCGTCCTATTCATGAGGGGCGTTACGATCTCTCGCCATTCAAAGTCCGCACTGAGCTAGATCAGGAAGTTCCCGAGAGGAAGAAACCCAAGAAGGGCGTCACAATCATCGACCCTTCGGAAGAAGCAGAAACGCCTACTCGATCTTCAGCAGCCGCAGATGATGACACGGCCTCCATTACTACAGTGAATACAAAGCGTATCTCTCTGCAACGCTGGCTTCAACCGACTCAGGAAAAACACCACCATCATGGTATTATGAAAGACCCGTCATCAGTTGTCGAGCCACCGAAGAAAGAGAAACTGACTCCATTGGATAAGAGTAAGGCTGCGCAATGGACGTTCACGCAAGTAGTTCATGAGAGTCTGAACCCCAGTGTGAATACGCAGGATGCAGACGAGTATGTGCGGTATGTGTCGCATCCGCAAATGTTGCCGTTGGTGGTCAGTACAGAGGTGCCAAAGGAGATAGATCAAGAATATTTGGACTATGTGAACAAAAGCTGGGGAGAGCTTGGGATAGTGGGTGTAGGCGTGGGAGCTTCTGGAGAGGACGAGGACCTGGCAGAGTACAGTGACTTCTTGACCGTGGCAGAGAACCCGCTTACAGTTACGGAAGAGGATAAGCCAAAGAAGAGATACAAGGCATACAGGAAATGGCTACTAGGGAAGAGTCTGTTCAAGCAGCAGCCTATTGATTAATTTTGGCTTTACTGCATCTTATAGATTGGAATGACGTTTGAATAGTATAGGTTAAGCGTTGGGGATTGCGATAGCATTACTTCGTTAAGATACCACATGTAGAATGATGAAGTAAATGACAAGAGATGATTTCACCTGAATACCCCAAGTGACATCATCCTTGATTCCCCGAAATAGGATGTACTCCCTCCTAAATGCTCAATGCATCTCAATTTTTACTTCATGCCTGTCAGTAGTGAGGCTGTCTCAAAATGATCCTCCTCAAGGACCCTAGTAAGTCTTGGCGCCGCGCCCAAACTTCTGGCGATTCCACAGACTTGAAGCCTGTCTTCGAGATCTCCTTCTACGCAACCTCCCATCACCACTCCTCAGTAAGCCATGCTCATCCTACGCAACAGATCATGAACTCCCGATCATCATCCATCTCCTTCGCAGCCCCGCGCCTCCAACAACGACCATCCTTTTCCTCCCGGCTCTCGGTTGCGATCTCGACGGCGGAGCAGGGCGAGGCTGTCACCGAGCCTCACGGCCAAGAACATCAGATTGATGAGGAGATTGAGGAGATTAAGAGATATGAGGTATGTTTACATGCGCGAGGGTTTCCGGCGGATTTGGGAATTTACTAATGGGCAGGTAGGACTTTACGACGATAGGTAGGGACATGATGCTAAGGCTGCGCTGCTTGCTGATACGTGATGTAAGACTGGGTGCAGGATGCTGCGAAAGAGCAGGTAAGGCGCAAGATACGGCGGAGAGAAACAGCTGGATTTTTTGAAAGGGGAGGGCGTGCAGGTTGGAGATACAGACTTTGGGAATTATATGAGGCGGGGCAAGGATGGATTGTGGTTACCCTGATCGGTAGGTATAGGATTCTATGTTGGGAACGACGCTGATTCATGGCAGGTGCGGCAATTGGGATTAATGCCGCGTTTTTGAATATTATTACGGAGTGGCTTTCGGATATAAAGTTGGGGTATTGCAAGACAGCCTTTTACCTCAATGAGCAGTTTTGCTGTTGGGGGGAGGACAATGGTAGTAGTTGCGACTGGGTGTGGAAATGCTGGCTGACTAGGTATAGGGTGTGATGATTGGCATAGATGGAGTTCTTGGGGGCTAGTCAATTATGTGTTGTATATTATGTTTGCTGTAAGTCGTTCTTCTACTATTATTCTCCACTTACTGACTTTGTCAGACGATTTTCGCTTTTACTTCAGCAAGGTTGGTTAGATCATTTGCCCCGTACGCAGCAGGGTCTGGAATTTCCGAGATAAAATGTATCATTGCTGGCTTTGTCATGAAGGGTTTCCTCGGGTTCTGGACTTTACTTATCAAGTCGATTGCCCTGCCTTTGGCTATTGCGTCTGGTCTATCCGTTGGGAAAGAAGGCCCTAGTGTTCACTATGCTGTCTGTACTGGAAACGTCATTTCGAGACTGTTTGAGAAGTACAGGAGGAACGCTTCAAAGACTCGAGAAATTTTGAGCGCCTGTGCTGCCGCTGGTGTTGCCGTGGCTTTTGGTAGCCCAATTGGAGGTGTGCTCTTCTCACTCGAAGAGATGTCGTCCTACTTCCCGTTGAAGACGATGTGGCGGAGTTACTTCTGTGCTCTGGTTGCTACCGCTGTACTAGCAGCTATGAATCCCTTCCGGACGGGTCAACTAGTTATGTTCCAGGTCCATTACGATCGCTCATGGCACTTCTTTGAAGTGCTCTTTTATATCATCATTGGTATATTTGGAGGCCTCTATGGAGCGATCATGATCAAGTGGAATTTGAGACATCAAGCTTTTCGAAAGAAATTCCTTGCCAAATATCCGATCCTGGAAGCAACGTTATTGGCTGCGGCAACAGCCATTCTTTGCTACCCGAATATGTTCCTCCGGATTGATATGACCGAGAGTATGGAGATTTTATTCCTGGAATGTGAGGGCGCAGAAGATTACAATGGCATTTGCGACAGAGAGAATAGGTGGAGGATGGTATTTTCGCTCACAGTGGCAACTATCTTGCGGATGTTTCTTGTTATCATCTCCTATGGTTGCAAGGTGCCCGCAGGAATCTTCGTCCCATCTATGGCCATCGGGGCATCATTCGGACGGACAGTTGGGATCTTGGTCCAAGCCCTTCATGAGGCTTATCCAACCTCAGTCTTCTTCTCGGCTTGCCAACCAGACGTACCATGCATCACGCCAGGAACATACGCCTTCCTGGGTGCAGCTGCGGCTCTGAGTGGTATAATGCACATCACGGTTTCTGTTGTTGTTATCATGTTTGAGCTGACTGGAGCTCTCACATATATTCTCCCAACAATGATTGTCGTTGGGGTTACGAAGGCAGTCAGCGAAATGTTTGGAAAGGGAGGAATCGCTGACCGAATGATATGGTTCAGCGGATTCCCATTCCTCGATAATAAGGAAGACCACACCTTTGGTGTCCCAGTCTCAGAAGTCATGACCAGCGAGGTTGTCTCGCTACCAGCGTCGGGCCTCAGCATGAAGAATATTGAGCAGCTCCTACGGGAAGACAAATACCAAGGCTTCCCGATCGTGGAGGACAAGCGATCAAAGATACTCATAGGTTACATCGGCCGCACTGAACTGCGGTATGCTATCGATCGAGTTAAGAGGGATCGTTCTCTCAGCTCGACAGCACAGTGCTTTTTCGGTTCAGCGACGAGCCATACTGCACCTACAACACCCGCCACACCGGCGGCAACATTTGATGAGATGGGCTTATTCTCTGTTGACTTCAGCCGATTTATAGACGCCACACCAGTCACTGTGCACCCACGTCTCCCCTTGGAGACTGTCATGGAACTCTTCCGGAAGATTGGGCCCCGAGTAATCCTCATCGAGTACCACGGCAAGCTCACAGGCCTAGTAACAGTCAAAGACTGCTTGAAATATCAATTCAAGGTAGAAGCCAGTGAGAACCCCAGAGATGATCGCAACCTAGTTGAGGGCCAAGAGCGACTATGGGGAGTACTAAAGAGAGGGGCGGTCTGGGTGTCTGATCAAATGAACCATGTTTCAAAAGGGAGAATAAGAATTAGTTCGGGGCAAGAGGATATCCCGAGGCCACTACCCAGAGTTCCAGGTCCGACATCTTATATGATGGATGGTACGGAGGAGGAGGATGAGGATGGAGTGGAGTTGGAGTATCGGTAGGCTAGAGATAAGTTAGACCTTGAATTAAAACTTTTCTGCTGAACTATGACGCTTTCATCCTATGTGTAGTAGCGGGCTAGCTTACGAGGTTATACCAATTCCTCGCCGCTGTCTTGACTTAAAAGTAGGTTGGTCTTGACTTTAATCTCGTTGCATCCATCTCGGAAGGTGCCCGATATACCAGGGGTAGTTGCGACAAAAAGAACTTGTTCTATCTAGAATCGAAGGGAAGAGGGGCAGGGTAAATTTTGAGGCGGCTGAGGCAGTAAGGTGAATCGTTTAAATTGCCCACGTAGACTTTCAATTGCATAGTAATTCATCCTTATCTCGCTGAATCACCTGGAAAAGCTGGACTCATTTGATCATTATTTAGATACTGATACATATTTTCAAAAGCTTCTCCATCAGAAGCTAATAATGGGATCAATAAAATGCAGCGACTGCCAGTCAAGCAATTTCCCCACAGATTTCAAATGATCCCATAATTTCCCATACCCAAATTCATTCTCATATCCCAGGCATCGCGACGCACATTCGCCAACCGGCGACAAATTAAGCGAGCCCCTTATCATCACTTCAACCCCAAAGACCCACTCAATAATCATCCTCATCCTCATTCTCATCCTCATAATCATACGGCCATCTCCAATCATCGTCATCCCCCATATCACCATCATGATAGAGCCAGGCTGGAAACGCCTCCTCCCCCCTCATAACCCAAGCCTCATCCCTAACCCCCTTCTCCCAAGCCAAGAACTCCTCTAGATGAGTATCCATATCCATCTCCTTGGCCTCATGATCAAAGGTTGCCCAGCGATAAAGGAATTGAAACGCACGCAGCAATCTTGCTCTGGTGTACTTGCGGGGCTTGGCTAATTCGTATTCTTGGTCTTCAACCCAGACGAGGTGGTAGTCGGAAACCGTCTTCGAGACGACTCCCTCTAGATCTAAAAGGTTGACCTCGCCGGCGCTTTCGATATCTGAAAGATTGTCTTTACTAACAATTTCGTCGATATGGATAAGCTCAATACAGAACTGGATCTGGAAGAACTTCTGAATGTTCTTGATTCCGCCGTTCATGGTCCAGTAGGTGAGCGCGGACGGGTGCTCAATCCAAGTAGAATAGTAAGGGGCTCCACCACCGATGTCGAGTTTGTAGAATGAAGGTGATATAGAAGGGCGCGGGATTGCGAGGTTCGAGAGGACATCGACGGCGAAGACACCGGTGTCTTGAGTGTCGAGTTGATATCGGGACGAGTGCTCTGGGATCTTGGGGTTTCGGGTGGAAAGAGAGGGGCGTGTGGGTGTTCGGGGGCGGTGGGGCCTGCGCGGGGGAGTGCCACTGAGTTCCATATAGGTGCCATCTGGATACTTCGGAAACGCAGGAGGACCCATGATCTTGAATTCTCGACCTCTCAATTCTACTTCTATGCCTTTTTGTCCCATCGTAGTCCACAATTCATCGAACTCTCCTCCAATCTTGAAGGTAGTGTCGCAGAAAGGATCGGATGGATTGTCAAGAGTAATATGTTTAGACTCAAGGAGGAAGTGGAGGGAGCGAGGAAACTCTTGGCAATTTCCCGGAAACTTGCCAACTGCCTCATTATCAGCTGTCCTCGTCTTCATAATACAAGGACTTTTCTTTGCGAGGAAGGACTTACACATATGATCCCAAACCATTTCATCCAATCGGGTGAGATAAGTCTCGATATCAGACAAGTCGCAACTTGGGTTGCCAATCCAAGGAGCCTTGGGCATCTTCTTCTTCAAGCAATACTCATAGAGCATGTCCATTCCTTCCTTGTTACCCTTCCAATGCTCTTTTGTCCCTTTATCAACAATGTATCTCTTTCGCCAGCCCCAGCTGTAACAAGGTTGGGATAGGTCTGTCATCTTGGTCTGGGATGGTGAATGGATTGCAGTGGTAAGTAATGCCCGGTCTGTATAGTGAGCCAATGCTCGTAATCGGTAATTTCCAGCCAACACTTAGTTTGAAATGATATGTCGACGCTTGATCAATCTACTGCAAGTAGTAGTAGTGAGTATAAGATGGAGTCAAGAGGTTGTCAAAATTTCCCTTCGCTTAACAGGGACCTAAGGTAAGAGTACCGATTTACTCCTGTGGAACCCGGTCAGCTTTGTTTGGAGTGGAGTAAGGTAAGATAGATTTGGTGCTAGATGGGATGCAAGGAGTGAGACAAAGAGCTACATTTCACCTAGAATCACCCCAACTAGCCTAAATTAGCGAGTGTTGAAATTATAACGCAGCTGTTGCTAGATGGGATGAGAGAGGTAAAACACAAAGCCTTAGTTCACCCCGACCTAGTTTGACTCGCCCTGGTGGCTCTAGTCACCTTTATATTTCTCAATTCTTCATGGCTAATAGTTTTCTCCTGCCATAGCCCAAGGCCTGTAAATGCTCTTGGTATTTTGAGCTATCCCAGAACTTTATAACGCTTTAGCTATCTAAGGCCCTACAGTTATTTAGCGACTCTTTTTGATTATTAAATATAGTGTAGGAGGATGGCAACACGGCTATTGCATAGTTACAGATGTACAGGGGAGCTGGGTAAGAAAATCTATCCTCTGACACATACATGAAAACTGGAAAAGTGAAATTTGGCTAGAACCAAACTTCACCAAATAATCTCCATAAATATTAAATTAAGTCATTATGGTCCTTCCAGTTGAGAGAATACAAGCAGTTGGACAATTTGCAAGCCTTGGCCTGCAAGTATTGTCAACTGCCTAATTTAGGGCTTGTTATGGCTAAAAGATAGAGGAGTGCTCATTTTTTTTTTAGACTTTTACTATTAGCAGAGCAACTCTGTGGATTCATTCATATTCAGGATAATCAATTGCTTTCATCCCAATAATTAGGAGAATATTCATAATGGCAGACAGCATCCTTAGAGGTCATTGTCTTGATTACTTGCCAACCTCTTTAATAAGTTCCGAGGTTTAATATAAACAAGTCAGTTGCTTGCTGATGTCAATGGTCATTTCTTTGCAGTCAAAATCCAGGGGTATCTTATTGCATCTATAAGTGGTAGGATACACAATCATATATACTGGCAACTGATATCTTAACCGAACCTGTAGCCAGTCTAATCTCCATTGAGCTGAACAAATTTTCAACACCCTATCTATCATCACCGTCTGAGGCTTTAATAACTTCCCTACTAAGTTGAAGCACTCTATAATTGGGGATATTCCCGAGAAACTGAACCAAGCGAATAATTAATCAAGTAAAGCGACTCTGCTTATTTAAAGATCACTCTCTGGGTGCTGAGGGGCAATGGTTGCTTATAGGAGTAAACTCTCCCTCTTCTAAAAGTAGAAGGGTTTAATTGCCCTTGTTCTCCCACGAGAAAGGCTTCAAGATACTTGACAGGCTCGGTTATTGCTTCGGGATTGGCCGAGACTACAGGGGTCTAAAGGCTCGATTTAGATAGGAAGGCTCTTGTCCTCTTTATACGTGGTACAAGTGTCTTTAACCCAGACAACAAGGTTCCAGTCAATTTTGGCAGAACCGGGCCTTAAATTCACGAGTGGCACCGAATTGACATATGAAGGTAAATTTGGCTCTAGGTGCATCTGTAAATATTAAGAGGAATGGGAGTCGGCAGTCTTGATTGTATTCGTACTTTGCTCCTGGGCAAGGTAGAGAAATCGCCATACTCGCTACCTGAATAGCAAAGTCAGGAAAAGTTGGAAAAGTTGGAAAACGCTCGCAGTCGAAAGGCTCTTAGTTTCTCTAGCTGATGGTTATAGGACAAAACTCCCGGCGTAGAGTCTTCCATGTCTGAGAAATTCTATTAACACAGGAGTTACAGAAACAGCAACCATCGATATTCTTAGTCTATGGCAATTCAGGATTACGCTTATACTCACGGGGTACTAGTTAATATATACCGAGGCCAAGTGGTCTTTCACAGATCCCATTAAGGCATGTTAATGGGAATCTCAGACACTCTTTCAGGAACCGAGATCAGGTTAACTATATCTTTATAGTTGAAGACAGAAGTGCTCCCAAACCCTTGAATATAGCGGAGGAGTAATATTGGTGAGAGGAACTCCAGGGGTTAGCCAGTCCTGTTGATGGTACTTGATCAAACTGTCGTCTTACTTAAAAATGGCCTTATCTTCCATCGAATAGCGCATTCCCCTACGTGCAATGTTTTCACACCCAGCTCGTTCGCCCCCCTACACCGGGGCTAGATCCAACGCCTCGTTCGGCACGATCGGCCACACCTGGTCTCAACTTCCAAGCACTGTCAATCGCCGAGACGCCTCGTGCTGGTCTACTCAATGACATGAATATCGTGTTTGAGGCTATGCTCTCAAGACTTAAGGTCTCTGAACTACTCTCGGGCGGCACCTCATACGTTAGCACAAGCGATGTGGTGACTCTCACAAGCGGAACCCGAGCACCTGTAGTGTCTAATCCGTACTCGGCCTCAGCCGGTGAAGAGCCAATAAAGATAGGAGATGAGTTTCTAGGAAAACCTAGCAGCATAATGCTGGTAATACGACTTGCGAATGATGAATCTGCTCTAGCTGAAGCGCCAAATTTTGGGCGCCAACAACAGATATGGGAAAAGGCCGCCGCAGCGATTCAACCCGGGACAGGCTTCCGCCACCGAAGAGGCTTGAGGGGGGCGGGTTAATCTTAAATACCAACCCAGCTGGATCTGGAATTGTGTAGGACTCCTTCTGTTTACTCCGTGATTGGCTCACCGCTGATTGCGGATAGGATTCTTGTCTAGAACATACCAGCACTACTTTCATCGACTGCTGCCCATGCTGTGGACATATACGCTATTCAATGTACCCTGTGGAGGAAATCAAGATTCCGGCTTTTCGCTAGACGGAGTCTTCATGCTATCTCAAAGAAAATTCAAAGTTTTATTGACAGAGAGACTTCTTGATGTTTGAAAAAGTTATGAGGGTGGAGAGTAACGCTTAACCCAAAATCTCAGGAAGCAGATGAATCACGAAACGGATGTGCAGTGCGATTTTATTTGACGAGGCAGTACTGTACTATACAATGACAAAGTTTTGAGATTTGGCCGATGCCATATGGTTCTGTATACATACAGATCATTGCAATCGCAAGTTTCGGAGCTAGGAATGGAAGCAGCAATCACGACTAGACAGAAATAATGGAGGAGAGAACGCAGGTTCCAATGAAACGATGGAGAAGTGGCTTGCAATGCAACTGTAACCTTTTTGGATCTCTACTGGCTCAAAACACTTGTTTAGAGGTAAGAGCTTGATGCTTCGCCTTTTTGGAGGGGCAATTCCAGTATACGAATGAATTCGCGAGTTGACTTGAAAGAACTTGCGTTCGATGAAGTTTGTGTGAAGGCAGTCTTCAAGAGTGAGGTTGATTTTGGAAAATGCGGGGTGAAGCTAGCGAGGCACCCGACGAGAAGTTAGTGGTTGGGGGCTGGGAGCTTTCATCATCACTCGACAACTTTCTTGAAAACCGTCGGACAGCCATCACCAGACCTTCCCCACGTCGGCACAGACTTAGACCGGTGCATTCAACGCGTAAATGAACGTGTATAGTCCGATTTATCAAACGCCCAGTAAGGACAAGCTCCTGTAAACCAATCTTCTCCTTAACGTCAAGAGCTACTGAGAAGGCTCTCCAAGCCCAGCAACCACGGCAAATGGCGCCAGATGGCATGAGCGAGCAGTATCCTCTTTACAATACAACATTCACAGTGCACCGAATCTCTCCCCTTTACACGGGCGAGAGGCTTCTTCTCAACAATACTGTCCTCAGCCAGCACGCGCGGCGATTCCGAGATATAGTTGCTGGAGAGGTCTTGCGTGGAGTTAGAGTTGGGCTTGCTCCAGAGGAGAATGTTCTTGCACGGGCAGGGGCATTGCAGACCGTGACATGGCGACTGTTACCAGAAGAAGCAGCATGGACGGCAGTGGACGAGACAGAGCCGGGCGTGGACGACACGACAGTGAGTCTGGCTCCAAGCAGAGGAACGGTAGTGACAGTAACATACGAGAATATGGTATACAAAGCAGTTATGCTACGGGCACAGCCAGAAGGGCCTCCTGATGAGTCTGGGGTTCACTATGGAGAGACCGCGGACGGATTCGAATATTTCCCTCTATTGCTATCAAGGATGCCAGCATCGTTGCGAGAGACCTTTGCAGACTTCTTAGAAACTACCTTCGATACCCGAGTCTCGAATTTACATTTACCAAGTAATTTCATTAGGCATTCTTTCGAAAAGTACCTTTCAGATATTTCGGTTGGGGAAGATGGGGACATTCTTGATGTTCCAGAAAGAAGCAAGTCAATGAGAACTATCGTCAAAGAGGTGATGTTGGTTATTGGATTTGTTATGGGAGAATCTTCTGCTCTCAAGAATGTCGATATTCAAATCGCACGAGAGGACTTACTTCAGATGATCGCCAGAGGTAAGAAGATCAGGAGCCGGGAAGGCAGTGATACTCCTTTCTTCAATGCACTGTCTGCTTATGTCAAGGCCCATTTAGCACTTAATCTGAATCATGGGGTGGTCAAGATATTAAGGATCGCCTGTGGAGCTTTTGTGCTTGGTAGTGAGGGAAAGATCAAGCTAACCCAGCCTGTGACTGGAGATGATGGAGATAGTCCGCAAAGTCGAGCTACTCGAAGATTGATTAACGGTTTGATCATTGCTGCTCGAGGAGGAAATCTCTCACTAGAGGGTGGGATACCCTGATTAAGAAGCTTCCAGGTAAAGCAACAATATGAATATCTCAGTGCTTCACTTTGGATATCTGGAGTTCTTGAAAAGGAAAAATGCAAAAAGGGAGCGTCAGGTCAGGGGCTAAGCGATCTATTCCGGCGCTAGCCAAGGCTGAACTTCCAGAAGACTCGATTCGCGATCTGTCAGCTCAAACTAAACAACCCATCATTCAGCCTCGCTATTATTACGACTTCGCCATCTGCCTACGAATTCGCTTTCGAATCAGGAACTCATCGCCACTTCGGTTCCTACAAAATGGCGTCTTCCTCAAGTTCAGATCCGCAGGAAGAGACCAGCTTCACAACCATGGACGGGAAAGACCCAACACTCATCGGCTCCCACTGCCAATACGTGTATTGCAACCAGCTTGACTTTCTTCCCTTCCGATGCGAATCATGCCGTGGCACCTTCTGCCTCGATCACAGATCCGAAACTGGCCACAAATGTCCCAGAGAAGGTGAATGGGCGACCCGGCGACGGTTGGCAAACATGGCAAAACCCTCACTTGGCGCGGGGAAGTCCATGGCTGAAGTCGAAAAGCCTTGCGCATCACCGAATTGCAAAACTGTTATTGGCACAAGTCTGACTACCGGAGTTCATTGCCCCACCTGCAATAGAGATTACTGTCTCAAGCATCGACTCAAAGAAGACCACGACTGCAAGAACCTCATACCCATAGGCGCTCGACCTGGCAGATTCTCGAACCAACCAGACTACGCGAAGATCGCATTTGGAAAGCTGAAGGCTTGGGGATCGGCACAGAAGGAGACAATGTCAAGCCGAGTCTTGCCGAAACCGAAACCTACATCCCCCGCAGCCAGATTGGTAGCTGTGAACAACCTGAAGAAGACAGCCAAGGGGGACGATAAGTTACCTACCGAGAAGCGGGTGTACTTGACTGTTGAGGCGGAAGCTGCGACTACAACTTCGAAGTTCCCTAATGGCACTTTCTACTACTCGAAAGACTGGGTCATAGGAAGGGTGTTGGATGCTGCTGCAAAGAGTCTTCAGGTACAAAATATCAACAACCAGGGCATGGATGAAAGAGATAAGCTTAGGGTATTTCACGTCGAGGGTGGGAGGTTATTGGAGTTCAACGAGAAAGTTGGAAGTGCTCTTGTCAGTGGGAACAGGATAGTCTTGCTGAGGGGAGTTGGACCT
Source organism: Bryoglossum gracile (assembly GCA_037952635.1). Taxonomy (NCBI): domain Eukaryota; kingdom Fungi; phylum Ascomycota; class Leotiomycetes; order Helotiales; family Bryoglossaceae; genus Bryoglossum; species Bryoglossum gracile. Next base: position 26,748 of record JAPZPB010000237.1, on the reverse strand, counting down.
GCTGTTCCAGATCTGATCACGATGTGAGAGTTTGCGTTTTGAGCGGGTATAATCATAGACTGGCATGAAGCCATCGATATCCTCTTTCGTGAAGGGCGGTTTGCGATATGGTCACTATTAGCGCTGGAGTTTAGGGATTAGCATAGCCATGCATACCCAGCGGTAATGGAACTTCTGGAAGAAAGTCTCATGTTTTCAAATTTGTGTTGGTGGTTGATTTCCCTCTCAAGTTTCTCGAGGGCTCAACACCAGCTGTTCAGTCGGCTGAGATGGTTTGCCCATTGCAACCCTAGCCCTTTTGTTCCCCAAATCCATCACAATGCTAAACAAAGTAGCCAGACCCATACTCTTCTCATCCCTACAGATTGAAGCCCCATCTCCTTCCACCTCATCTTTCAATAGCTTCTCTACCAGCTCCACACTTACCGCTTCTTTCTTCGCCCCGTTTAATAATTCGTTGATCCTTTTAAGTCTGAATCTAGTGTCTGGAAGCCAGTCACTTGCCTCAACTACCTTTTCGTGATGTGGCAAGAGGTAGTGATTGGTGTGGGTCACGATGTTATCCTTGTCCATTTCCAAAGGTACGATATCCTCACTACTACACTCAAGACCCGTGGCGCCATTAACGTCCGCAACGAGAATGTGGCAAGCACTTGCGACTCCGGCAGTGTTCAGAGTAGAAATAGCAGCTTCCCGTGAAGGTGCTTCCATCACAGCCCGCAACGCTAAATGACAAGGCAGTCTGGTGTATGAAACTCCTCTAGCTTTAATAGCATTGAGAGTACATCCCACTCCTTTGCTATTCAGACCGATCTTGCCGATGATTCCAGCTTCTGTAATCATCTGGATTCCATGGCCGCCTTCTCCCTTGATTTTGAGACAGATGAGGTTCTCAGCTTGTCTTGACTGATTGTTAGTCTTCAGGAGGAGTGCCTGGAGAGAGAGACTTACGAAGTATTCCAATCCCAATTCTGCGCCAAAATACTTATTTCATCACCATGCCACGAAAGAGCCGTACACCCGTCATTAAAAGCCCCAAATGCAATTTCCGTTCTCACATTCAAAGCGAGGATGTCTGGGTATGTAGCTCCAGCACCCTCGGCCACGCCTTTCATTTCTGAAACGTATTGTGGCCAATTCTCAGAGAGGTAGGGTTGATATTTTAGTCCAAATTCTTTGATTGCTTCCCAGTTCATTTTACATTTATTTTGGAACAGATTTTGGTAAAAGGTGATGGAGCGTCTTACGTGAGTTTTGGCTGCTTGGCCATGTTGGAGGCCGATTTGGTGCGGGGATCCAGAGCTGGAGACTTCGAGCATTTTGTGACACCTGGAGATATCTATGATTTTGAATGCTAACTAAATATACAACGGCAACACCAAAAAGGGAGGCAGAGGTTCGTCCGAGGAAGCTTGATATGATTGATAATGAAGAAGGATCGTATAGGAAATCTCCAACCCCACTTTCGGATATAAGGAAGCTTCCTCAGATAATTTCGCCACTTCCTCGACCTTATGTCAATCTTCAAGTCATGGATTAGAAAGAAATCATCACCCCCAGATTTTGGAATTTTGAGGCATTTCAGATAACCGAAGGCTTTTAGAAAACCGAATTATTTTTTCGATTATCGACAAATTCTGGAATGTTTAAATGTATTGAGAAGTCCAGATACTCTAACTATGCGAATACGAGTAAATTACCGACAATGGCAGGAGGGAAATGTTCATTATCGACATTTCTCAAACATTTCTGAAAGACCAGAGAGGGGAGGGAGTATTGTTCTAACTCCGAATCATTCCGAAGGGAGACTCAAAACATAAAAGACCAGGCTTGATGTGGAGCCAGTGTGACTGGCACAGTCTGGTGCAGTCATTGATTAATAACTGAAGCTTGGGAGTAGTTCTGAATCAAGAGCGCCTTGACTTTCTCGGAAATAATTTCAAGCTTGGAGGGGGAGGGCTTACATACAATTACAAAACAATTTCCGAAATCACACTAATGACGAGGCAGTATTTTGATGCCTCTTTCATACGAAAGCGGCTACTTCAACTCCTCAGGAAAGTCTTGAGACTAAGAAACATCTGAGCATCCCCGCCATAAAACGCACCACTCGAAGCGGTTTCTCTCAACGATGGTATCTCAAATAGCAGCACTACCTTGAAAGACAAGAGCTTGAGAAGCAGCCTTTTAGGAGACCTATTTCCTGCACCTACTATTACCACTGAGCCTGAATTGAAGCATTCATTCACACATCTCACGACCACTCTCAATCTCCATGCGACTGGGACGAAGCTCAGACCGCAACGTCAGCTACGCCAACACCCAAAGCATCAGTACCTTCCACCAACTCCTGAGCGCTGGATCTATTGCCAGGTCTCGAAGAAGACAAATTAGTGAACTCTCTTCCATGCCTTTGACTCATGAACTCAACTCATGCTCTCCTCCAGCACTGGAACTTTCCCCTAAATATCGTAGACTGGCCGCCCATTCTCTCACTATGCAGAGAGCGCGACCATAATATGTGCGATCACTGCGATTACCCGCTTGAAATACCTTCTGGTTCGTTCCTGGAGAACCAGAGGAGCAATGCTTACCGTTTGCAGGGGGATCAAGGCCGAGAACTTGTGGGTGAGGCCAAAGGTTGATCTAAATGGTGGTAGGGAGGCTATTAAGGAGTAGGAAGTATCGGTTGGCTCCTGGCAGGAGTGGTGGGTTTGTGATGTAGAAGGCGAAGTATAGTTTGGGCGCAAGCTCGAATGCTTCTTCTGCTAAGAACCGAGTAGCGTGTTCTGGTGGGCGACCTTGATATTTTTGCAACCCCTCTATCAGTAAGAGCTTGTGTCATTACTCATCGCGAATTTGATATTTCTCTGAAATTCGAATATCCAAATCCAAGATTCCAAGTGAATATTCAACCTCGGTTTGACACCCACGAGTACGTGAATATTCAGGGAGAGATTAGTAGCTCGCCAACATATTAGAAATTAAGTTGGGGTAGGAAACTCCAGCGTAAGATGAGTATTCAAACCGGCTCTCGCAACTTCCCAGTGAAAGAGCCACTAGTTTTAAAAAATAGATAGATGTATTGTGGAATGACTAGTTTCGCTAGTAAGCTCCAACCTCTGTTAACCTGCAGATATACGACGACGCTGAGGATTAGCTTAAAGGCATAGCTGAAATCTCCAAAATACAAGATAGAAGCCCCTCGCAGATTCCTATCATTATTAGCCTTTGCCCAAAACCCTTCCTTACAGAAAGCTTTAACGGCGGTGGAATAGCTTGTTCATGTCTCTCCTTTTTGCTTTCATAGCTAGTGAGCCAACCTTTACAATATTAGCATTTTCCGAAGTACTATGCTGTTACTAATACTTATACTCCCGCATAGGGAGCCCCCATCATCATCTAACTTGATACTCCATTGCTTGGATTCTGCAATCCTATACTGCCGACGTGCAAGTGCCTTGAGGAAATAACCACGTTCTGTCCGAGACAATTTAAGGCTAGGTGTATGGGATAAGAAAGGCAGAGACTAAAATGCATGAGGTTGTTGAAATCTAGGATAAGGACAGCTGACTGAGTTGAGGTGATGAAATTCTCAACCCCACCTTCGTAGCTGAGAAACGTATTTGAAGAACCACACCCCCTACAGCAACAAACCAATGCCAGGAAGGAGTCAAAATCGACAGCTCTTTTGGTAATGACAAAAAAAATGCCAAAGATTGAAGTTCCTAAAATGCTAAATACGTCCTATAGATAAACTGCCCTCTCTTCCAGTTTGTAAGCGCTATATCTCATACCGAGCATCCATGACTCACTGGACCAACACTTCTCAAGTTCAATATCAAACCTTATTCCCCTCTCATTCAACCTTCAACCATCCTCATCCATATTTCCAACCTCCCATTCCAAACCTCCAAAATGACCAACTCAAACATTTCCTTCCAACCAGCCCCTGGCCATCTCCTCAACGACTACAATCTTCTGCTCCCTTCTTCTGAACAGAAAGACACTATCCCCCACATATTCATCGACTCCCTATCAGTAAGAGAGGCCGTTTTTGTCAACGAGCAGGAAGCTGTTCCCCTTAAACACCACATCGACCGTGACGATGCTCGCTCGTTCCACTGGGTCCTCTACTCTCCTCCTTCTGTAACGCACACTAAAGGCCTGCCTATAGGAACTATCCGTCTAGTTCCCTCTCCCCATTACCCACATCCCCTTCCCGGGGCCCAATTCTTCGCTCCAAGTAACGACGTTCCAGCTCCGGGTGCCAGAGCTCTCTTTGAGAGCCCGTTACCTAAGTATGAGGTGGATAGGAAAACGTACCTCCATGATGGCGTCGAGCCTTACGTAAAGTTAGGGAGACTTTGTGTGTTGAAGGAAGAGAGGGGGAAAGGGTTGGCGGATGATCTGATTCAAGAGGCGTTGGGATGGGCCGTGGAGAATGCGGAGGCAATTGGAGGAGTGAGAAGGGACAAGGAGGAGGCGGGGGTGAGGTGGAGGGGTCTAGTATGTGTTCATGCCCGAGAAGAGGCAGTGGGGACGTGGAAGAGGAATGGCTTTGTGGTTGATGAGGGGATGGGAGAATGGTTTGAGGTGGGGATGAGACATTTCGGGATGTTTAGGAGAGTCGAGGTGAGGGGGGCCGAAGGAGGAGGAAGTGCTTCTTGAGAGACGACATAGATTTGAAGGCGAGTATTTCAAACTTGTTTAGATTTTGCGGCTTTTCGTTAGACATATGCTACACTGCATCTGCTCGGCCCTAATACTGGAAGCATATGAGCAGGAAAGCCAGTCAAAGTTCCTCCATCTCGAGCTTCCAATCTGGCACGGATTCAAACTAAAACCATGATATCCAGAATAAAACACAACGCCGAGTCCCTTGAATCCAGATAACAATTCCCTGCGAAGAACAAGGACTCTATGAAGACTCCATATATGCCCCTCAGTCACACAAGTACGGAATCGACAGCTCCATACCAATGAAGTCTGTGATACCCCGACAATCGACAACCAAAACCCAATGATACGCGTGATACCATCAATACAAGCAACAAATCCATCAGCGCGAATGCCTCACAGCGTACAAGTCTCGTCACGAGCCGATTTTCCAGTCTGTTCCCATATGCCCAATATTCCAGGATTCCCTCACCCGATCTCCATTCAATAGATGCATCCAATCTGTCCCAATCTGTCACTTCCCATGCCACCATCCGTCCCGATTTCCGACCGAGATTTAAATCTGCTTCCTCCATTCCTGGCACGATTTGCACTTGTCGTGCTCACATTTTGCGCATTTGTGACATTGGAGATTGTTGAGTCCGCCACACTATTTTCAATAAGTCTCCAGAAGCTACACAATATCATGAGCTGGGGAAGGGAATACTAACAGACAAATGTAACCCGTCTTTAACACTGCAACAACAAATCCAGAATTCGTTGGGGATTGTGACCACAGGGACCGACATGTTGAATGTCTCAGCCGGGCTCCTCTCAATCGGCGTCGACTCCGAAGACGAAGGAGGAGAGTGGACCAAGTCCACGTTTTGGCTCTGTAATTCTAGTATTTTGAATTGCTGCTGCTGGACCTTTAACAGCTTATGTCGTTTAACGCTGCGGGCTTTGGAAGTCAAGATGAATTGGATAGGTCACTTGGCTGGAGATATGCTTGGGGGGTGGGAGGAAATGGAAGGAAAAAGGAATTATGGTACGTGGGGGGATGGAGATGTTGATATATTGGCACCACGTGCTGCAGCCAAACGTGGACCGTTGTGATTAGACGAGGCAGAGACAAATTACTGAGGGAAAGCTGCAAAGAGCATAGGTTTCGTGAGTCGTCACACAGCTGATCTTCATGGTGGTGAAAAGAGTCATGAGAACTGCGATGGTTCGAATACTTATCTCGATATGGCAATTGGTGTCGTGTGCCCACTTCATATAACGTTATACAACCGTCCTGTTTCAGGAGCTTGCTTCTCATCAATCCAATTCTCCCAGAACCGTGTACCCTCGATGCCCTCTTCCCTGCAGAGCGCTCCTTTCTCTTCGGCCATCTCAAGCTCTGCCTCAGCAACTCCTATGCTCCAGCCAAAGCGTCCAGCCGCATCTTGAGCTGTGATACCCCGCCCGAAAAGCTGCCAGTCCCATAGAACTTCTCGGTCTGGCGGAAATGCATGGAAATCGGCCAGCCATACAAGCAGTGTCTTGATCGTCTTCTCATCAGTTCGATCACTAGATTGAACGACGAGGACTCCGCTTGCAAACTGTCGTAGACGTACTGGCAGTTTGAGTTTCTCCCACAATCGAGCTGCTTTCTCGAAATCCAATGGACTGACAAGTTCGACGCCTCCACGAGCCCGGTTGAAAATTGCCCACAGGTCGACAAGCGTGATGATGCCTCCAGCTTTCCGTAAAACCCCTCTTGCATCATCGGTTAAAAACTCAGCTAAGTTCCGGGAGAGCTCTGAGATATAAAGTGACTCGGAATTGCTCCCGGAACCAAGCATGTCTTTTGTCGTTACCAAACCGAGTGCATTAGCGACCATATTGGTTTCGGAGCTACCGTTCACGCCGTTGGTTGCAGCAAATGATTCAGCCAGAGCAATGATCTCTTTCGCCGATGCCTTCAACGCCTCTAGATCTTCGAAAGCGTTCCCGATCACTAGCTCATTGTTCTTGCGTAATTCCAGACGCCTCTGCTCAAGACCTGCAATCCCCACGGTCTTTACCCGATCGCCCGTCGGGGTTGACGAACCTGATCCGGGACCACTTTCTTCCCAATTTGCCTTTGGAACAGGTGGTGCTCCATGTAACAGCCATTTTCGTTGGGTCATGCTACCTTTTAATCTTTCGTGAAATATCTTCTCTCCACCTGCTCTAAATGATATCTTGATACTCTCGTTATTTTCTAATCCTGGTGCAGGTAGATGGTTGAGGACCGGTCCTGGAGATTCTGTGCGCATGGCAGGATTGTCTAAGCCTGTAGGAACATCCTGTGAAATTAACTGAGCACCACACATCTCACAAGAGAGAAGTGAGGGGTGGTTGAGAAAGGTACATCGTGGACATTGAAACGAAGCCCCTTTACTAGCCTGTAAATCCGTATCTAGTCCACTATCTCTGGGATCTGGCCAGGTATCTGATTGTGGTCGAGGAGCGTCTGTACGCCCACGAATTGGTATGGGAGATTTGATAGGCGCGGGAGATGGTGCTGGTCGATTTGCAGCATTTGATACTGAAGCCTTGAGCAAGAGTGATAGCGGAGGTTTTATGCCGCATGCTAGACATGGGGCTAGCGGTGTACGGTCGCTGGCTGTGGTATAGTCGAAGTTGGAAGGAACTGGATTAGAAAAAGAGCAGATAGGGCAAATCCATGTAGCAGTGCTCGCTGGCGAGGCATCAGGAACAGGCAGGTGGAATGGACTCTCGGTACGAGATAATGGGGATGCTGTAGCACTTCTTGAGGGCGCGTTAAGACTTGATACGGTTCGATTCTGTACTGAAGATCGTTTTGAGGGCTTTGGGACCAGTGTAATCTTTGCAGAGGACTTCAGAAAGCCAGCCTACCAGACCATTAGCAAGTATCACCAAGGATCATTTTCCATGCATACATAGAACTCGTATCTATCAACGTCTTTCAAGTCAATGGCCGTTGAATTCTTCCGAGGGTCGCTATTGTCAACGTAACAAACTCGGTGCGATGTCAGGTAGACATGGCCATTCTGGTAGTCTGGAATCTTGTACTTTCTGTATGCGACACAGTTAGCACATCTGCTTTGCTTCCAACCTGTGCCGCCCACCCCGACTATACACATACCCCTCATACAAGCCCACATTATCCTGGACAAACAACAGGACTTCGTCTGGCAGATATGCTGGCCTTAAAGCAGTGGTGAGGTCAACGTTCTTTAGAAACATTCGGTCGTGCCATATAGTTTGCTCGTATATAGTAGGTGGTAGCTCTTTGAGGCAGGAGGACAAAGGGTCTTGAAGTTGGAGAGGACTTGGTCTCTTATCGTTCTGCAGCTCTTATCGGCAACGAAATACGCTAGAGCAGTAATATGGAAGAGCCAAGCAGAGGAAGCGGTAGTATGGACATTTAGAGATGGTTTGAATTATCAAGAAGAACACTGGCTCAGAAAGTATTCACAACTTAATTGAATATGGACTCTGGAAAATATTGTTGGGTGGGGGTGGTACAATACAATATGCCCAAGTACCGTACCGTACCTATTACAGTAGCTCTCGGTCTCTACCTGATGTGCTATACTGTACTGTACAGTACCAAGGAACTCACCCTCCTTCACCCAAAAGACCGCAATTGTTTATTTGGAAGACATTGTCCAATTCAAGCCTCTTGTCTCGCACTTCTCATAAGACAGGCTTGCCAGGTTTGCGCTTTAACATTCACTCCGGTGAGTAATTCTCGTCCCGCTAGGTAGTTTTGGGCACTGGGCAAGTCACCCTCCGCAAGCGAGATTTAAAACCGCAACATTTCCACCTGTTCCGTGCCCGACCTCATTCCTGCACATCATCTTTGACCTCATAAAGTCAACCCTCAAGAAAACGAGTACCTCGTACCTCGTACCTTCCATCCTGCGATCATATAATCGCGTCACTAACATCACCTGAATAATAAAGCAAGCAATTCTGGATGTCTTTCCCCATGGCGTCACCGTGGACTAACGTGCCTCCGCCGCCCGGCTCGCAACACTATGGCTTTTCGCAACGTCAGCATATCCCTTCCTCCATGCCTTTGACCTCACCAGCGTTGAGAATTAGAACTGACTTACTTTCAGCTATGCCAGCCTACCACTCTGTTCAAGTTCGACAAGCTTTCACAGCTGCTCCCTCTTATCTCGCCCAGGCTCCTCAACCACCTCCAGTGCAACCTGAGGTCCCCAAGAAGAAGATTGACTGGCCACAACCCGTTCGAGATTACGTGCAACGATCCTTTGATCCCAGTAACCCATATGATGATATCAGCAAGGCAGAACTGGAAGCCAAACTCAAGGAGGTCATTACGACGGCAACAGATCAGAATACCCTGGGCACGATCGACTGGGCTGCTTTCCCTCTTCCCCAGCATATGATCCGCCACGAGAGACAACAAGCTGCTTTAGCATGGCAAAAAGAATCTCTGGACATACGAATGGGAGGGGCGCAAGGAAGTTCGATCCAAAATATGAAGAAGAGAAAGTCCCAGGAGATAGGTGGAGATGAGGTTACCTCAAACCCGCCGTGGCGTTCAACTAACAGCCGTACCCTCGAGGATCGGATCACTCAGAACAAGCGTCCTTCTATTCATGACGACTCGCAAAAAGGTACAAGTAAGTTCCAGAAAAACCTAGAGAAGCGACAGAAGCGTTTCGAGAACAAGTCTGTATACAAGCCTTCACCATCTCCCGAGCCCATATCAGGTCCAGTAGTCGGAACTTGCGAAGTTCTCGAGAAGAGATACTTCCGCCTCACCGCTCCACCCATTCCATCACAAGTTCGGCCCGAGCGTGTATTGAGAAAGACTCTTGATTTGTTGAAGAAGAAGTGGAAGCAGGACGGAAACTACGGCTACATTTGCGACCAATTCAAATCTATGCGGCAAGATCTCACTGTGCAACGTATCAGAAACGAGTTTACCGTCGGCGTTTACGAAATCCATGCCCGGATCGCCCTGGAGAAGGGAGATCTTGGTGAGTATAATCAATGCCAAACCCAACTTCGTGTGCTCTACACACAGGATATGGGTGGAAATCCAGTGGAATTCAAGGCTTATCGTATTTTGTATTTCATTCACACTTCTAACCGCACCGCCTTGAATGACATGTTGGCGGATCTAACCACAGCAGAAAAGGGAGAGAAGGCCATCAAACACGCTTTGGATGTACGATCAGCTTTAGCCTTGGGAAACTACCACAGATTCTTCAGACTCTACCTCGACACCCCCAACATGGGCGCCTACTTAATGGACATGTTCGTCGTCCGAGAGCGCCTTGCGGCTCTATCAAACATTTGTAAAGCGTAAGTCGTCAACCTTCGCATCACGTTTAGTAAGATGCTGACTATTACTAGTTACAAGCCAGCCGTTAACTTGAGATTCATCACTGAGGAACTTGGGTTTGAATCGGATGGCGATGCTGCCCAGTTCATTTGCGACTACGAGGGTACTGCCCTTCTTGAAGAGAAGAATGACAGCCTGCAATTCCTTAGTGGCAAAGCCGGTCAGATTTTCGAGGCTGCTCGAAAACAGGCCTTTGGAAAAGTCGACATCAAAGGGCAGATTTAACACTTTCTCATCCGTCGATTCTTTTTCCCAGCCCCAACCACCTATCATCTATTTGTGCTCCTTTTTTCGGGCCTTCTCTGTTTTCTCTCACCCTCCCAGTGGATCATCTAGACCACTTTCACCGTACATACAATGTCCTTCGGGTTCTGGGCCTGCCTAGATCGTTGGTGGCGAAGTCTGAAGTCGAAGAAGTCGACGTACTTGGACGGAACAACAACCTTACATCTGCACCTGTCGATCCTCGTGGAAGGATACCGACCTACCATTGCCCTGGCCAGCCTTTTCCCTTTTTCCCATTCCGATGCGGCGACATTACCTTTTGCCTATACCCCCTTTCTGCTATGACTGTTCGACAACTTCTGATGAGCTTGTTTCTTCGGGAGTTGGGGATGGAATCTACTCTTCGTGTGGGCTTCATTTGAGGAGTTTGGAAACAGGGTGCATTGCGTTTGGGGATGATCCAGAAATCTGACTTACGATGGCTGGCATGTGGAGATATTGTGTATATAATACCAATAGGCGCTGGCCTCAAAAGTCTCGTGATTTTAGCGGGAGACGTTAATAAAATCTTGCAAAATATCTGGTTGCTCTTCTATTACTGCGGGTGTGAATTCTGAGATCCCACTGCTATGCGAATTTATACCATACAGACCCAACTTCCCTTCCCTGTCCAGCCGTTATCGCCACTCCGAAAGTGAAGTGAGGTTTTCGATCCATTCCCACCGTCAAACCTCCGCTCCGGAAACGAATCTCTAGATCTAATACCTTTCTCGTGAAACAGCACAATCTCATCTCGAGCCGTTCCGGCCATTGGAAGCAAGCAGGAGCACCGAGATTGGTGCAGAATCTCTTCCCCGGAGCTGCAAGTGAAAGCATTACTTAATATCAAGTAGAAGGTTTCTCCTGGTTTCTCCTGCTCGATCAAGCTCCCGCGCAGTAATATTAGTCGTGATCTTGAAACGAAACTATGTTTACTCAATTTGTTAGACTTTGAGCCCGTGCCGGCAACTGGCATAGCTGTTTGATGGATGACAGGCAGGAGGAGGCAGATAGTCTAAGAGGGAGGACGGGAATGATATACTTGGTGTTCTATATCAGTAGCGTCTGCAGTAAAGAAATTACCTAGGTAGTCCGGCAGTGTGGGGGACAAGGAGGAAGGCGAGGTTTAATAACTTGACGGGTTGTTTGGCTTCTGTACAATTAAATGTTTTTTAAAATTTCTGTGAAGGGTGGTGAGTTGAATTCAAGAGCTATGCAATATTGTGTAGTGTCAACTAGAAGTATTGCTCTTTGTCGCCGACTGACTAACTTAACTGACTTACGAATCCCTCTCCACCCAATGCCAAGCCAATAATTTTCTCTACTTGAGGCAAACAACTGTTCATCTTCGATTCATTCGATTCAATCTCCGATACCCAAGTACACATATACAATCGACGATGTTTCCGTGACGGCATTTCCCCTCTAACTCGGGCGTTTCACCCCCTCCATCCCCACCTCATGCACTCTCGCACAGATTTCCCAGCACAGTCTTCTTGGCTCCGCATAATGGCGATTTGTCGCTTTTCGCACACCTTCGCACTAGGATTGCGAATGGCGGGTTTTTGGCGGGGGAGGCATAAATATACAGAGGACCGAGTCGAACTCGGGAGCGCAACGATCCGCCGCATGATGTTACAGCTTCTACCGACACTTGCTGATTGGGCATGATTCTTGACCTGGAGGACTGGATTTGCAGCTAAGGCCCTCGAAGCAGCAGGCAGAAATCCAAAGACGAGAAGGGAAGAGGGTAGGGAAGGTGAGGATGTTTCTGGAAGGAAGTTATTCTGGGAGGGAGTTGGGCGAGCATTGGGAGCGATCCTGGGGGTGGTTGGGAAGGGTGTTTTGTTTATGCGCGAGCGGGAGAAGCTTCTACGGTATGGTTCTACTCTTATGCTTAAGTTGCTGTTGTTGTTTTTTTGAAATGGCACCGAGTGGAGAGAGGCTGTATGGAATAGATAGGTTGTGGAGCAGTCTCCCAAAATCTTCCCTCCCGACTGTACATACATACAACTACTACTAGGTTATTGGTGTATGTTACTGTTGTCACGTCGCCCCTTTCTTAACGAAATGTCGGCTTTTTCAGTCTTACGGTCGTTTTGATGAGTTTGAGTTTAGTTTATGGGTTTTCATTTTGGGGCTGGAGGGGACAGGGCATAAGCCTTGGGAACCGCTTTAATGGATCACGGTCCTCAGTGTTTTGTTTTGTGTGGGATGGTGGGGAGAGTTACCTGCCCTTGACCTCAATCATTACGAGAGGTGTTTCCACAGCGACAGAGAGAGTCAAAGCAGAGGACAATGGAAGATCCGAAAACAGCCACAACTTACAAGTCACCAGAACTTGACTCCCTTCTCCCACTGACTCTTCAGGAGAATCCCCGATTCTAAGCAAATGAAGATTTTGAAGGAAGAGAACATAAAATAAAGAAGTTTATCCCAATACCGTTTTGTTTCGCGGCAGCCAACCGACGCTAATTATCTCCTATCGATTGTCTCAAGTCTGCTCCTGTCTCTCGTTCAATCACTAATCCCAGCCCAGCAGCCCAGCAGCCCACATCTCCTTCTCGGGACTGCAGGGAAGGCATACCGGCTGCTGCTGAACCGTGTGCTTGTAACCTTCGTAACGCGTGGCGGCGTGGGCGCCGCGTTGTGGTGTCTGGAGCGCGTCACTAGAACAGCGGTGCAATTTGCACGGTTCATTTATCTACTGCTGTACTGAGGCCCAGGCCCGGAGAAAGATGTCATGTTTCCATCTTGTGTGCTGCATTTCAGTTGTCGAGTGTAACAGGATCATTATGCAGGTGGGGAATAAAGCTATGAGTGCCTGATACTGGAGGTCTGTAGGTCTGTAGGCTTTCACTGTATGCTTTTCGGAAGATGGCTGAGAGTTTGATAAGTACAGTACTGGAGAAAAGTCGATCTTGAATTTGGACTTGAGGAGGACTTGAGGAGGCGCGTGGTTGAGAGACCTGGCGAATCGGGAGATGGGTTTTACAGAATGTGCTGGAAATAGAAAACCGCAATGCAGTTGGAGGGCTGAGATGCGACGACTCTAGTGGCTAACAGTGCCGCCGATAATGTTGGTGGTGGTTGTCGGTGGTTGTTGGTGGACTGGTGTTGGGGCTGAAGGCGGTTGCAAGTTGCGGGTTGCGAGTCGAGGTGAGGAGAGGGATCGATCCATGGTAACTTCGTAAGGTTGTAAGGTTGGATGAGGGCACTGATCATGTTGTTATATCCACTGGTGCTTCATGCAAACTGCACCATTCGACCCGTGAAGATAGTAATATCGCTCGTGAGTATACCCTCCCCCCTCCCCCGATTGGGGCTGATTGGGTGGGACTCATGCGAATTGAGGAGGGAGATCCCCCTGATGCCCAGAAGCTCAAGGGACCTGCATTTCGCACAAATGCACGTTTGATGCGGTATTTCTTCTGCTATACCTTCGTACAGTACAGCACTGTTCTGAACTGTACTGGGGAATGTTGATGACCGTGTGATGATGCTTGAGGAATATCGGTCACGCTCGACTTGGAGATTTTGGCTTGGAGCATTGAATATGGATGAATGAGGGGCAATGCAATCAAAGGAAGGCGAAAAGGGCCAAGGATGTTGGTGATACAGTACCAGCTGATCAGCATGTCTTTGGTTGCCCGCTGTCAGTAATTCGTAACCATGGTACAAAAGTACCCAGCCTCTCAAGGTACTGGAGCTGTGAATACGAGCAGTTCGGCGAATACTGGCATTCATTGAAGCACTTCGGTATTAATAGGGGTACTGTATATATAAGTTATGTAAATGAATCTAAGTATATATACCTTTCTACGCCTCACCGCCTCGGGTCTTTCTCGTCACCTTTCTCTCGGATCCTGACTGCCATACAGTAGTTATTAGCACACAGTGGCAAGGTTAATTCGGACTTTTTAAGCAGCAGTTGCTGTTATCTACTACTGTACTGTATGGCGGGAGACAGGCTTACTGGGAATGCTCTAGTGAGAAGGCCGAGCACACTGGAACCCATCACCGTCAAGTCAAGTCAAGTCAAGTCAAGTTAAGTTTACGAGGTTGTCCCAGGGCAGCTCCTCCTGCCAGGCCCTGAACCAAGTGCCGGCGCTCACCCAGTCACTGAGATATCTTGAGGCAAAAAAAGACAAAAGGACGGAGAGCATCAAAAAGAACATCACCCATACAGATCCCGATCCAGACGCAGACCTTCACAACTCACAACTCACAACTCACAACTCACAACTCAACTGGATCTTTACTTACTTCACTTCCTTCTCACTCTCTTCCAATCATTCTACTTATCAGTCCCGTCTCTATCTTAGACTTCTCGTCTCGTCCCTCTGTCCAGGCATTGGTATTGGCCCCTTCAAGCAAAACCAAAACCCCTGTCTCGTTTCTAGCCTAGCGCCAACTGCCCTCCCTCTCTCTCCCTCCCTCTCAGACAGACCCCCCGACCCCCAAGCCAAAGCCAAAGCCAAAGCCAAAGCCAAAGCCAAAGCCCTCTTTCGGACCCAAGGGAGACAGACGACCTGACAATCGACCAAATCGACAATTTCTAAACCTCACAAGTTCACCATTTGAGTCACTTCTTCACCTCTGGTCACCTCGTCCCGACCACCCATTCCCACCCTTCGCCACCTCCCCGAATTGCCTTCGCCTTTGCCTTTGTCCGCCCTCGCCCATCGGAAGGAAGCGCAGCGCGGAACAAACAAATCACCCCGTGTGACGGAGACGGAGTATCCAGCCATATCTGCGTACACGTACACGAGGGGCTTCACTCGGAAGCATCATTGCTTTTGTCTGGCTGGAAGGTGTGCAACGTAAAGCAAATAACCACAGCACAATATGAAGGTCCGTCGCTCTATTCATCCTCTTCGCTGCCCAGCACCGGCCATCCGTCGAAAGGCCCTCTGCTAACAATGCAATTGATGCAGGCCCTCAGAAGAAGTTTGAAAAATGATAAGGAGAAGGTCAACCACATTTCGATAACCCCCAAGTCTGCGACAGCCATAGTCCCTCCAAAGAAGGTGAGTCGATTTCCCGCACTGCATGTTGCATTCAGGGGTATGTATTGACGGGTTGCGCTTCACTAGGTGATCCGCGCATTATATGATTACGAGGCTCGTTCAACCCAAGAACTCTCCTTCCAGAAAGGCGACTTTTTCCATGTCATCGGCAGAGAAAATGATACGGACTGGTATGAGGCATGCAACCCTGCGCTGCCTGTCGCCAGGGGACTGGTACCAGTTCAATTCTTTCAAGCGCTAGGCAAGACGGAGAGGGATAGTGGACAATCGGAAAAGTCACCACAGGCTGTGAGAGCACCAGACCATGATTCAGGATATTCCGACACATCGGGATCAGGCACTTTGGTTGGAACCAATACTGCCCGCTCGTCGAAGGCCATGGGAGGGGTTAAGGGAACGGGGGCGATGGTCTACGGCATTGTGATGTACGACTTTGCGGCGGAGCGACCGGATGAGCTGGATGCAAAGGCAGGAGAAGCTATTATCGTCATTGCGCAATCAAATCCAGAATGGTTTGTTGCGAAGCCGATTGGGAGATTAGGAGGACCCGGACTGATTCCGGTATCCTTCATCGAGATTAGAGATATGAGTTCTGGGCAAGCAGTCAGCGATGCACAGGAAGCGGTTCAGAGAGCAGGTGTACCAAAGGTCGAGGAATGGAAGAAGATGGCAGCAGATTACAAGAACAGCAGTATTACTCTCGGAAAGTTCGAAGCGCCAAATTCTCAACAGGGAGGACTAGAACAGGGAATGGAACGCATGAGTTTGCAACAACAGCAGGCCGCGCAACAGAATCAGAATGGCTACGTAAGCTCTGCACATCCAGTTCTCTTAGCACAAACTAATTACAATCAGCAAAACCAAATGAGACAGTCCCAGCAAGCTCGAAGCGTTCAGCAACAGCCACAGCAAGTCTTCCAATCGAAATCCTCGTCACAACTATATGCCCCTATCTCCGCTTCCATCCCTCGGTTCTGTTTTGCAGAAGACAAGTACTGGTTCGTCATTGAGGCAGCGCTTGAAGATGGCAGACAGTGGGAGTTATCTCGATACTATGAGGACTTCTACGACTTCCAGATTGCACTTCTGACCGAGTTCCCTGCGGAAGCTGGCAATACCGGAACGCAGAAGAGGACTTTGCCATATATGCCAGGCCCTGTCAATTATGTTACAGATGCAATTACCGAAGGCCGGCAGCACAATCTTGATGCTTACGTCAAGAACCTCCTTACCCAACCCCCTTACATCTCCCGGTGTACCCTGGTCAAGCAATTCTTTGCTCCTCGAGAAGGCGATTATGGAATGGACCCGAATGCGGTGAATGAGGAGTACCGATTATCTAGTGGCTCTCAGCAGTCGTCAACCGAGTCTCCGACAAATGGTGCTTCGAGGCAATCGTCTAGGGGTAATTTGAGTGGTGGTGGTTATTCCGGGCTTTCTGCAGGACCCGGAAGTGGTGCCCAGGGACTCCCGCGACAAACTTCTTCTCTCTCCCAACCCTCACAGACATCCTTATCACCAGGTATCAATGGCCAGCCATCCGTGGATATCAAGGTGAAGGTCTACTTTGGTGAGGATCTTTATGCCATTAAAGTTCCGAAGAATATTCCGTTCGAGGACCTTTATGCAAAGATTTGCGCTAGAGTGAAGATTCCACCAGGAGAAGAGCTTGCGTTATACTACAAGGATGAAGAAAGTGGAGAACGTCCGAACCTGATGAGCGACAACGACCTGGATATGGCCCAGAACCGGAACGAGAAACTTATCATTTACGTGGAGTACAATTGAAGAAGTCATCTCACGAAGCCTATGCCCGAGACCCATGATTGATCCCTGCAGGCAGCCCTTCCGCCGGTCGATGTCTACACAACATTTTGAGCTTGAAGACTCATAACGATACCAATACCCATACCACATCATTATCATCCCATCCACAAAAATACAATTCTTAATCTGCTTCCGATATACAGACCTTTATCGTGTGTGGCCGGTGATAATAGCTGCCTGAGTTGCAGCCAACTCCACACTCATTTGAGTCTCCATTCACGAGCGGATTCTTCTTGTCATGACACCATTCTTAGGGGAGGAGATACGAGGAATATAGCGGGTTACGAAAGGCGTTGCAAGGTGTTTTGCGTTGGCGAGCTGGAGCTTTTTCTTTGGAGGGTGAATTCTCTAGGGATTTGCATATTATTGGAAGGAAAGCAGAGTGAGGAGACTGGACATACCATGGTTTCTTATTTTAAGGGAAGCAAGGAAGGATGGGTATGCGAACATGGATTGCCAGGGAGCTGGAGCTGGAGCTGGGCCGTTGGAGGGACTGCTGGCATGGATGGACTGATGATGAATGGAATGCGAAGTGTTTGCCGAATTGAACGATATCAATATAGGGTGGTGAGCTGGCAATTCAAACCCAATGATAAGCAAATCACCTTGGGGTCCAAGGACTGCTGATAAGTGACCGACATCTGCAGATAGATGACAAAGTGGAGATGATAGGAGAGGAAGCGGCAGAAGCTTCATTTCAGAGTGACAGGCGAAGGTCAACCCCAGCTTGAAAGTCAACTCACTCAGTTCAGACTTCAAGAATAGAAGCCATTCTCTTCACATGACTTTGCAACAAATGTCTCGAGTAACCGACAGGAGATAAGTCGACAAACAAGCCTTCAGTCTCGCTGGGACCTGGTGTTTAGACATTCGGCGAGAAGAGAGTAAGATGTTGAATAAGATAAGTTCTAGACTTGCACTTGAGAAGGAACATAGCTTTGCAATGGTCAACCCATTCACCCCAGCCACCCTCGCTTGATGCCTCACTAAACCAATGCTGGCTGACCCGCAAAACCTACCTGTTGCCACATCATACATTTCTCCCCTACCCATCAGTGACCCGACCTCACTCCCAACTACCCTGATCTCCAGATCCCTCATCCCCCATCCCCCGTACCCCAATCATCCCCCCTATCCCATCGAATACCTTTACCGAGACAGGCATCAACTCCATCCCAACGTCGCCTCCTCACCTCTCTCGCAATGCCGCCATTGCAGCTGCGCCAGGAATTCCCGTCCCTCAAAGCCTTCAAGGAAGCGCTTCACGCCTGGGCCATCGAAGCACATTTCGAACCCAGGATATTGAAGTCAGATACCGGACGCGTCCGCGTAGGCTGTAAACGCGACCCCAACTGCCCCTTCGTCATCCGATGCAACTGGGAGCGCAAGAACGGGCGCGAACCCCTCGCCCGCGTCACCGTCATGAGAGACCGACATACCTGTCTCAACGGGATCGAATGGCGGGAGGCCCAGAACGGCTCTCCCATGGTGCAACAAAACGGCATGCCTGCCAACAACAATAACAATAACAACAACGGACTCGGCGGGGGGTTAAATGGGGGTGGTGGAGCGCCGATGGGCATGATGCCGCAGTTGGAGATTCGGCAGGATGAAGATGGGAATATTGTCGGTGGAGCGAGGATTCTGGGGCCGGCGGATCATGGGAGGGGGATGGGGGAGCAGCAGATGCAGGGAGGGATTGTGCCGGTGTTGCCGAAGGTGCAGAGGAATAGTGCGAGTAGGCTGCCGTTCTTGATGGAGATTCTACCTAGGTTGATGACTGTGACGAAGGAGACGACGCCGGGGGAGATAAGGGAGTGTTTGTTAAGGGAGTATGGGGCAGAGGTGCATTTGCAGCAGTGTCGGAGGGCGAAGACGGAGATTTTGAAGAAGAGGGTGGGAGAGGGGGGAGATGAGGGACAGCAGGAACCATTGGGGGTTGTTAATGGAGGGGGGCAGGACATGAGGGGAGGGCAGTCTTTGGATGGGTTGGGGAGTGATAATGCGCCGGATGGGAATAGTCAGATGTTTGGCGACATGAATGCCAGCGGGATGACGAATGGGCCGCAGAGTCCGCCAAATAGCTTTCAACTGCATACAGCGAGTGGAGTGGTTATACCGCAGGTTAGGTCGAGGAGCGATGCGGCGCTGAAAGCTGTTAGCGAGCAGCCGGTTAGATGCCCGTATTGTGTCAACCATCGTTGGATGAGCAGTATTCAGGATGCGGTAGAGCATATGAGTATGCATGTTATTGTGTGAAGGAATCAGAAATCGGCCTTGTACAACTGTACACTACTGCGGGATATTGGAACGAAGAGTAGAGGCGCTGCTACGCTTGGGGTTGTGTGTGAGGTACTTGAGCTCTGCTATGAGCAAATTGGCCCTAGTCCACGAGGATTCTCCCGGGAAGAGAAGAGCAAGATAAGAAGAGAAGTCAAGAAGGATGTAAGAATTTCTCGCTGACAGGAGCACACTTACTGATGGGCATTAAGCAGCGTAGCTAGAAATCAGAACAGAGTAGTCTGTGCTTCTACAACTCTCAAACCGATGAATTTTTGTTGGTCCGCAGATTCACTTCCGAACAACCCAAAAAATTTCATACGCCTATCAAGTCGGGTTGAACTCTCACAACTTGGAATAGCCATCAGGTTGTACATCCGCAACTGATAAGAGACAGTAAACTGTACTTCACTCAATGGTCTCCAATCCTTCTATCACTGCACCAGAGCGTCTGTGGTATTGTGTGGTGATAGGAGCTCGTGAGAGAATGGTGTATATGAATTGGGTACGAGGTTGAGATGAAATGGGTGGGGAAGTGAGCTCTTTTGTTCTAGTTTTGTGCTCCGGCTGAGACATTGATACTCACAATCAAGGTGGAGGGAAATCAATATACCACTACGACCCGAATCTATTCTTTACTCTATCTCAACCTTCAATACCTCTAGTTCAAGTATTTACTCTTGTGCTTATAGCTGAGTAGCACACCATTTACTGCCACCCCAAGAGGACCCCTACGTTCTCTTGACTGTTGGCCTGAGCTCACAAACTTAACTCATCCCCAATTTTCTCCTTCCTGACTTCTTAAGCATTTACTGTTAACTTAGGACTTTGAGTGGAAATTCACTCCTGGTGTTGGCAGTTTAGCAGGTAGCGTCTGAGAACCTGATTTCAAGAGCGACATCTGGTAGGCAGATCAAGTCGGAGAATGCTTCCAAGGGAATGCGATTTCAGAGAAGAACCGAGTCTTACTTCTCAACTCCATCAAAGGGAATCAGGTCAGCAACCTGCTGCAATAATCAGACACAGGTCTAATTTAAGAAGCTAGTGGTGTCCGGGATCTCTCGGGTCGTCATGTCAGGTGAGGGCACCTAGAGCTAGCTTTATCCCGTCCCACCTCACTCACAATTTTAATTCATTGCAACTCTCATCCAAACACACTTCTCGTTTTAATTGTATCGATTCGAAGCTCCAACTGGAGCTAGTTTCCATCAATCCGGCTCTCATGACTCTCAGACCAAGATCAAGTAGTGGATCTAAGCTACCCTTATGGAACCCAAGGGAGTAGTCACTGCTATATAGGTTACTACCCTTTGCTGAACTCGGAACAGAACCCGAATACTTCATTGAGTTCATCCACTTCATCGTAATATTCTGCTAGCAACCTTCATCGTCGTCTCAGATCCAATATCTTAAGATGTGCAGCTCGAGTTTTCCTCGACGACTTCAAGGCTTCTCAAATAGAGTGACCCTCGGGCGATCTAGAGGGCTTGGGTATCCAGGATAGCTCGGGCATGTACCACCACTTGCTCATCCAGGCGGCGAAATTCTGCCTTCTCTGCTTAGATAATCTCGATAGTGAAACCTCTTTCGCGGTCACACTCGATATACAACTCTCTGTCGAAGAAGTCTGCATCCTTTGACTCAGCTAGATAGCCTTCCAGTCCAGTCGGATGTCTTATTGGAAACTGCCGAACAACGCCAAGTCTCTGAAACTGACCGACTTGCAGACCTGTAGGAGCCAGAACCAATCCACTGAACTCATACTGTTTGGCTTCTTCCTCCTTTTCCTTTCTTTCGAGCTTGATAACATGGAGGTTAACTTGTGTTGAGATAAGGGCAAAGTACACATCGCATCCCATATTCTCCACAACTTCCCGTGACGACAAGTCATCCCATACAACGTCGTGCGTGTTCGCCGGGATGCCCACGGAGAGAGGTGTTTGTAGCCACAGTCGACCACCCGTCAGTGGACCGAAAGGATCTCCCTCATTATCCGTCTCAGCTACGAGAACTTGAGAGTGATATTCAGGGCTTGAACGCAACTCATAGCCTGATCCAAGATCCTCTAGATCGCAAAGTGCAGTAACAGATCCCTCTACAGAGGCCCAGGACCATGAAGGAGCTCTTCCCGCTACTCTTCTTTCATTTTTGGGAAATCTGTGGTCTTGAGCCCAGAGCAAGTCATGGAGCAGGCTCGACTTCCACAAACCCGCAACGTAATCGCTAGGGTTAAGTTCTTGCTGGCGACAAAACCGAAATGCTAGACCCGAGAAAGCCACCAACTTGTCTACCTCATATGTCAAGTTGCACTCTGAGTATCTTTCCACCAAACGGTCCCATTCATCAAATGCTAGATTATGAGGGACTTCTGGTTTCGCAGGGCCGGACCCTTGTGATTTCCGACCATTTGTCTTCAACCGAACAGTACCCTCCAGCGATTCTCGGGGCGTCACCTCAGCGTTATATTCCTGACAGCACTCCCAAAACATCTGGTTGGATCCGAAATGAACAACTCGTGGCGAGAGGATTCGTTCTTGGACAACCCATGCCCTCGATCCTAATGGGGTTTGCTCAACCTCATCCGTCCATAATGTGCTTGTATAGTTTGGATAGCAGACAAAGCCATCAAACTTTCTATCTTGGACTGTGACAAGGCAAGGGCTATTTATAGGAATACCTCGTTCCTGACTAAACAGTCCTCCATCACTGTTATCCGACGCTGTAGCGGCGATATTGAGAAGGCCGTGAGCGTAGACCTGGCCCATCAACGACGACTCGTGTATCCAGTCCGTTTTTGAATCTTGAATGATACACAGTGAGTCTATCCAGATATACTGTTGCTTCAAAATTTTTGTAAGATAAATTGCATCTTTAAATGTTCTAGGCAACTCGTCCTCTTCGATTGATACCATGAAAGTGTTATATGTTGCGGCAGTGAGCGTAAGGAAAGGCTCATTACCCCAGCAATGACTCAGGGTAAGATATTCCGTGTTTTCATCTAATCCTTGAGATGTCACTAACCGAATATGGGTCTTATCTTCTGATTCACTGATCTCCAGGAGTCTGGTTGGTAACTGCCTTTTGTCTGAAATCGCCTTCCAGTTGTCACGGCAAGAAGGGTGATCAAGTAGACATGATGAAAGCCATTCCTTGAGCTGGTCTAGAGAGGATGGTAAAAAGACACCTGGGGCTTTCGATCGCCTCTCCAGCATTCTTCTCACTCGAGGGCTCTAAGAAATTGGTTAGTGGGAAAGGAAAGGTCGGTTTGACTAGGCACTATACCATGGGAGACAACTGGCATTCGATGGACCTGTAAATACCTGGTCCGATCACCGACATATAGATCCGTCTCTTTGGTACTTCCTCGGGCATTGGGAAGAGCATAACTTCAATCGAGAGGCGCTCCTTATCCGGCAGGCCTTCCTGGAGATGCGGCAAGATCATGCTGCAAACATGGCAGCCATCCCGAGCCGACTCCTTCAACGTAGAGAAAGTAGAATGAAACCTGTTTCTTGGAGTAATACGATTGCTCTCTTCATCCATAAGCTCGACTAGAATAGGGTCGTGAAGTACTAGACGACATGCTGCACAGAGGATATCGAACTGTGGCATCAAGGCCATTGTGGATAGTGGAGAGCCGAGCTCCATTACTCTTTAATTCGAAGAAAGATGAGAGGAAAGTCTATGGGACATCAATTGTCCTTACTCAGTGTAAAATTGAGTAGAGAGAGAATGAAGTTCTGAAATTCAAGATTGGTATATCATTGATAGAGGCGCAGCAATCAGTCGTGCCCCACATCAAATGGATTGGGGGCCAAAATACACTCTGAAATGATCGGAGACTTGGATGACGATTCAACCCGCTCTAGATATCTGAATACCAAAAACATCTAAGTCTGAGCTGAAAATCTATAGATTCTTTATGCTTACTTATTCCCGATATTGTAAGAAATTCAGCTTGTGGAAGACTTTCACGTCTTGTCCAAAAGTACACTGTTTGAACGTCCTTCTACCCCTCCTACCTTGCTGGCTCCTGGGCGCTATATAGCAATACAAGCTCCTAGACACCTTGAATATGAGGCTATTAAAGAAACCGGAAGCTTTTCGATACCCAAGATAGCTTAGAGGCAGGACGTTCTTGAGGTAGCACAGCAAGCCCCTGCCATGCAAGCTGCACTGGAGCCTAATCAGCAGAAGTGCGATGCATAACAGCTCCAGAACCCTCAAGGACCGAACGTTTGTATATCTGATTCTCAAAACTCTAGAGCAAGGAAGATAGGGTTCTTGAGCTTTGAATTCGTGGCTAGAAATGCATCTCCCATCTCTCCTCACAAGAATGGCTGTGAGGGAGGTCACGGCTTCTTCACCAGCCCTCAACACCACGACTGATAGCTTCGTACCTACTCCTACGACCCGTGGCACATTGTCAATAGTCTGGTCCTGCCTCTTCGCCATTCTGGCCTGCTCCCTCACAATCCAACATCTCAATATTCCCTTCCCAGACCTAGCCCCAGACCCATTTCACTCCCCCCCAACCTTTCGTCAACGCACCACCCTGGAATTTCGCAACATCTGGAGAAAGCTCAAATGGCTCCTCATAACCTTCATCTTTCCCGAACTCTGGGTTGCTAAAGCCTTCCAAGAATACATGATGGCGCGTCGATCAGTAAAAGAGATGAGAAGCTGGGCTGAGAGTGATGGTGTGGAGTGGGGAATGCTGGAGGCGTATTATGCAAATATGGGCGGGTACAGGTTGATGGCGGAGGGAAAGGAGATCGTCGTTGTTGTTACGACTACCAGTACGTGTACTAGGTCTTTTGCGAGTAAGACAAAACTACACATGACGTTGGGGGAATCAACATCTACGTGTGGGTACTGGCCTGCTCCGGAACAGCTGGCTGCTTATGATATGATGGATGAGCTGAGGGAAAAGGGGCTAATAGATAATCTTGGGGGGATCAATGTCGACAGAATGAATTCTGCGCTTGAGACGCAGGTGGTCGAGAGGCCAAGGGCAGACTGTGAGATCAAGGACGGAGACTCGGCGGCTTCGATTACCTTGACTGAGTATTCCCAGAGTCTTCCTGGCTCGAATGCAAGCAGTGACCTAGCTATCAGCATCGACAGCGGGTCTTCCATCAGCACTGCAAAAAGCACCCGTGGCTGCGAAAAATTGTACTTCTACCCGAACGCAGACCAAATCCTCATCCTCCGAGAACACGGCATCATCACTCGCCTGCCCCACATTTCCTCCCGAGAAATAGCAGACAAGAGCAAGACCGACACATTCATGAAAGCAATCACCTTCGCTCAAGTAACCTGGATGCTCATCCAAGTCATCACCCGTACCTCGACCCAACTCCCAGTCTCTCAACTCGAGATATCAACCTTAGCATTCGCAGCCTGTGCATTTTTAACCTATCTCTTCTTTTGGCAAAAACCGCAAGGGGTAAACACATCATCAGATATCACTCAACCCGAACCGATCAAAGAAGCTAGCCTAGAAGCAGAAACAATCAGACGCAAGCTCACAGACAAAGCCGGTCTCTCAACCTACAAACTCTACACTGTCCCTAACAAGTTTCAACACCTTTCCATGGAGCGCCCACCCCCCAACGACGTCGTCTACATGGACGGTCCAGCTTTCGGCCAAGTCAATGGTTGGCAACAGCTCTGCTGGGGCGTCATCGGCATGATGTTCGCGGGGATGATATTCGGCGGTATTCATTGTCTTGCCTGGTCCTGCCCCTTCCCAACATACGCAGAAAAGATACTTTGGAGAGCTTCGAGTTTGCTGATTACGTGCTGTTTTTTGACATGGCCACTACCCTGGTTGATTTGTAAAATGCGGGGGTTGCTGCCGAATTGGGTTTTCTGTAGGGCGGCGGAGGTGGCGTTGATGGTTCAAAGTACAGTGTTGACGGTATTGTATATTGGGGCGAGGTTTGCGTTGCTGGTGCTGATGTTTAGGAGTGTGGTGAAGTTGCCGAGAGAGGCGTTTGTGGAGACTTGGGTGGGGGAGTTACCGCATTTTGGGTGATGGGTGAGAGGGGGTGGTGATTGAGAGCGAGGTAATTAATGCTTGATGATTAGGGATGGGCTAGAGGAATGGGAAAGGTTGAATCAACTTGGACGGTGGGAGGATTAATCTTATGAAACGGGATGAAAATGGAAGAGATATAAGAATACTTCAGATGACCTGGACAAGCACACGATTTAAATGATGGAGACAACTCGGAAATTTCTAAAAGCAAATTTACTTTGATCAGCCAGGACAACTTTGGACTTTGATATCTAAAAAAGACTTGAGTATCTGAAACTGTTTGAATACCGAGACTACTCGGTGTCCACGGAAGTTTGGGGAAGACTGAGATATTATAATCGTCTTGATATTAAATCTTTTGCTTAGCTGATTCTAGGCAAATAGGAACAGTGTTGAACCTAATCCAATGCAGCTTTCCTTTAGTCTTCTTACCATTCTCGCTCTTGAAGAATGAGACATAGAATTGTGCGAACATATGGCAAGGGGGTAACGCCATAAGCTTCAAGTCTCTGACATTTCAAGCACTGAGAATAACCCTCTTGTCATAAGAATTATTCTTTAGCTTGTCAATGACTTCCGCCAGTTGATCAACGCCTTTCCCTGTATAATCGGTCTTCGCATCAATGTATTCAGCGCCGAAATGTCTCCATTGGAAACCGTAGACAGGTCCCAAGTCTCCGACTTCGCGGTGGGAAAGACCGGCTTAATCGAGGTATTCGCGCAATCCGTTGCCATTCCAAATCTTGATACCTGCTTCCGCAAGGGGGGTCGAGGATGTAGAGCCAGAGATGAACCAGAGGAGCACTGCGATTACGGCGCGGAGGAAGACGCGCTTGGGTGGTGAGGAGGAGTAGGATTGGCGTACCGGTGGGGGAGGAGAGGGAGAACTTGAGGGGGCGGGGGGCGAAAATTGACTGAGTTCCTGTGCCGGTTCTGCAGGGCGTCAGTAAGTAGGAGGCTTGCCTGTCAGGTCTATGTTCTCCATTCTCTAGAATTTCCTTGGCGAGGCCGAGATACTGGTGTTCGCCGTGGATTTCAGCTTTGGAAAGGAGAGGGGATGTTTCTGCCAGTTTTAAAGAAATTTGGGTCATGAACTTGGTTCCCGTGATTGAGGGTGCCATTATTGCGGATTTTGTGTTGTGAGGGGTACGGAGTTGAAAGATCAAGACTTTGATGTAAGATCTTACTTCGTATAATAATCGGCTCATCCGATAATTTCGCTCCGCTCATTATCGGTGGAAGCAAGT